>JAYXIM010002889.1:0-297482 GCA_037575425.1 Anastrepha fraterculus
TTTTTCTAAAAATCCTGCTAGTTGGTTCCAAGAGGGTAGGTCGTTGCTTGTCGAATTCTCCTCCCATTTGGCTTGAGTCACCTTGTCTAACCTTTGCACTATCAACTGAATGAGGATGCTATCGGATATTTGTTCCTTTGAGCCGATTGATTGTAGAGCGCGCATGTGCGCGATTGCCTTGTCTGTCAATGCCCGCAACGTGTGTACGGACGAATCCACCTTGTCCAACTCAAATATTCCCCTGATGTGTGCCTGAAAGATAAGACGTTTATTATCAAATCGTTTTTGTAAAAGTTCTAATGCAATTTTGTAGTTTGTGTCGTTTATCTCGAGTGATCCCACGGTGTCCAAAGCAGCACCACTAAGGCAAGACCGCAAATGTTGAAGCTTGTCCACTTGTGTCAGTTCACTGTCTTTGTCGATAACGGATGTGAACATTGCGTAAAAATTTGTCCACTCCGTGTAAGCCCCACTAAATTTGGGCAACGTTAGTAGTGGCACTCGCGAACGATTTGCGTTTACAATTATAGACTGTGTGTCCGCGGTGTTCATCCGAAAAGTTGAGCAATGTTGTGAAGTACTGCGCTTCCCGATCTCCCGTTGCAGAGTGGCTCTGAGATTGACTAGCGTGGTATCGAATTTGGCAGGTAGATCACTGGTAATCGAATCGAAGTCCAGTTCCTCCAAACTTGTGTGGGTGACCGAAAAACTGGATTTCAGCTCCACCAATAATTCCAGTATTGCGTTGAGAGCATATTCATCCTTACTGTGCAGATTATCAGGATCCAAGTCGGTGGCTATACTTTCAAGGCGATTAAGTATAGCTTTCGATTTCATCTTCAGAAATGTCACTCGGCCCATAGGCGGACCCATAGTCGGCCCATTGGTTGGACCAACATCATACGTATCGTCTCTTGCTGGTGTGCCAGTAGCCGGGCTGAATGGCATGGCGAACAAATAGGTTAACTATAACGCTGCGCGACACGTATAAAAAAATAGGTGCGTTATACTCGACGACAATGTATACGGTAAAAATAAATGCACCGTATCTAACTGGCCGGAACAACTGTTTTAATAAATTTCGCCACCGGTTAATAAGTTTATTGCACTATTTTACAGGTCTATATACTGTCTTATGTACTCCGCACTAAGTACACAACAAAAACAATGCTCGAAACCGCAACGGGAAAATATGCAACTTTAAATTATTTAATTTGAATTATTAAATTTACGCGAAAAAACACGGCGATCACGTCGGGGTCACCAAATGTTGAGCTTCCAATATTTTTTGGTAGCTATATTGCGAAATAAAAACTAGGTTTTTTAAAACGTTATAATTTTAATTTAATTGCGTGGCCGTGTTTACAAAAAGTTCAACTGCTTATGATAATTTGCGAATATTTGCACGTATATATATATGGGCATATGTAACTGTATTAGGCAAGCGAAAGGATAAGTAATGTTATGTATACATATCTTATGCTAAGTAAAAGCCTGCGTATACCTTGTATTTTTGTATGTTGTGCATATGTACATAACTGCATTAGACAAGCGAAAGGAGAAGTAATGTTATGTATACATATCTTATGCTAAGTAAATGCCTGCGTATACCTTGTATTTTTGTATGTTGTGCATATGTACATAACTGCATTAGACAAGCGAAAGGAGAAGTGATGTTATGTATACCTTTGTTGCCTAAGTAAATGCCTGCGTATACTTTGTATTTTTGTATGCCGTTAAGCGAAAAGGAATATTGTAAGGAATGTATAAAAACTGAAAAATAATATAACATGACATTTTAAGGTGACCAGCTAACATAACATTTTAAGGTGACCAGCTTATATAAATTATAAATATTGGCTATAGTTAAGAAGTTAGTTTGTAGGTTGTGTAGCGGGATTAGCTGCTGCTCCGAACAAGTCCAATTTTCTTCTGTTTTAAGTCAAATAGTATGCCAATTAAGAACGGCCGTTGTTGCCGAATGGTTGGTGCGGGGCTATTGTTCGGAGGTATCCAGGTTCGAAACCCCGGGCATGAAACACTAAATGATAAACGCTGGATTAAAAAAAATTGTCTGAAAGCGGTAGTCAATGGCAAATCTTTGAGGGTATTTCCGTCATAAAAAAATACCTCATGAGCAACCACCTGCCGATCGGAGTCGGCTTAAAACTGTAGGGAAAATATAAAGACACACACCACATCTAGGTGGAGGAGCTCGGCCAAACACCCAATAAAGAGTGTAAACGCCAATTATGGTAATAAAAATCATCGTTCAAATTCGTACCAAAGCCTGTCGGTTAGAAATAGTATCAATTAGCTATTTTTTTGAATTTACGATTTTTCATTAACTGCTTCCTACTTCACATTACTAAAAATTCAATTTTATATGGAAGTTGTTCTGCCTTTTTAGCTATGCAAATAATAATATTCTAAAATGAATGTAAATGAATAGATTCAGTATTAGTCCAACATAACGTACCTGTTGAAAGTAATCAAAACAGGTCGGGCGTATATTTTTTCGTGCTCGGGGGATCTGTATGTGCGTGCTGCACTGTGTTTTAATCGCTCTTTCTTCCTTTAGTCTGCTTATGCGATGCGTCCGTGGTAGACGAAATTTTGAAAAATACGATACAAAATCCCTATGAAGCAGACCCAAACACATCTACGAATGCTGTTGCAGAACAGCTGGGCTTGTGGCAGTGGAAGGTGTGGTTTGTTATGCATAATACTGGACTGTACCCATATCACTAATTTTATACACCGGTGCAGGTGAAAGAAGAAGGGGACCTACTGGAACTCTGTGTAATATACAGCCCTCGAAAAAATTCAACTCAACATTTTTACCAGTTTTGACTATATTTTTATGAAAGAACAGATCATTGCTTAAGAAAAAGCATATACGAGGTTTGTTAAAACAATAAGGTCAATTTCAAATTTCGCAGGCTACGTGATGTGACTTTCGATTTTTTTATGTTGCTACGCTCGACTCAATGATATGTCCACGGTTTTAAAAATATAGCAGGTTTAGTTTGTTTGTGGGAGGCATAAATAAGACAAGTGTTTGCGTGTTCAGCGATTTTCTGCTATAGACTCTTGGCACTCCTGGACTCTTCCTTTGGGACGATTGGGCCTCGGTTTCGATGTCATAAGCAAATATGGATCGTCGTTGACGTCATTCAATAATTCCTGAACGATGCTCATGCGAAGTTGTTTTTGGTTAAAATTCAGCAATTTTGGAGCGAACTTCGCTGCCACACGCTTCATGCCCAAAATTTCCGAAAAGATTGCATGGCATGAGCCAACCGATATGCCGATACGGCAACATCTTCAGCAACTTCTCCAAATGTGATTCGACGATATCGTAAATTAAAATTTCAACCTTTATTCAAAAGTTGGCAAAACTCCAAACAACTTTCATAAAAATTCCATGGTTTTAATTAGAGTTTATAGAAAAATTTGGGATGCAGTTTTATAGCTTATTAGTATTATTTTGTAATAGAGTTAGGTGGCGCTAAATTAATCATCCATTTCTGTTTTTATATCACTTTTATACAAAACAAAAAAAAACAGATATTGACTGCGCACTGCGCCATTGCTTGTCTGTTTGCTTACTGAAGCTGTGTAGCTCACGAGTGTCAAATATGATTGACGTACCACGCGATTTGCAAACATTTTAAATCTTCCGATGGGGTGATTAATTTTGCGCCACCTCGTATAATGTGTGACCATAAAATCTATTGGTAGTAACATAAAGCTTTCCAAAATTTGTGTTAAAAACATTTGTTTTATTTAGTAGCCATTCCTCTACGCATCCCACCAGTGCATTACGGGTAACACTGATGGGTATTCTGTCTCCAGTGTCAACGTAACGCACATTTCCCGACATGTTTTTAATGGAGCTCTGCGTTTTACTAAACAATAAAATATCCATTTGACGAAGATGCAACGACAACATTTTATGCATATGTTGGCATGTGTGTCCATGTAAATAAGTTTATGTTTGTATGTACGGTTGGTGGCCCGACAGAACTTTTCTTTCAAACATTTTTACAGCTTGTCAAAAACCTATTTAACGCATTTGATGAAAATGATTTTTATGGCGGCACTTTTTGGCTTTACGACTATAAAGAAAGGCAAAAAATAAATAAATATCGAAAAGTAAAACAGGAAACGTAGAAAAAAGCGTAATAGTCGCCGTGATAAAGAAAAATGCACTCTTAACAAATTTTTGATACGGTCGTAAAAAAGCGAGTGAAATTCAGGTGACAAAAGAAACATTTTGGGACACAAACAAAATGTGAAGCTGGTTTTATGTTACATGGGAGTTTTTGCCGTTTTTTCAATGAATTATATACAAAAACAATAAATGCTTTAACGTATGTGGGTTTGGAATGGCACAAAAGCGACCGATATTGAGAGAAACCGAGCACGTGACAAAGTACATTCGTTAAGTTTTGCCGAAAAGAAATGAATTAAATTATAATATAAAATGTTGCTCTGCGTTTAAAGTTGACAACCAACTCTAAATAATATTTTTCAGATTATCAGAACCATATCCATTTTAACATTTGTCGTGCATTTTCCCATTGTCAAATTATTTGACATCTTGGCACAACTGTCAAACTACTTGTTACCTTAAATTTGCTTGAAACCAGCAGCCAACAGGAGTAGTGACACACACAAATGAATTGGGTTGTGCTGGGCAGAGACGATGGTGCCTAGCGTGTCACGGCAAATTGCTATGGTGAAAGGGTTTACAAATGATCCCTGCAGGAAAGTCGGAACACTTCAATCAAGAATTTGCCTAACCTTCTAATGGAAAAAACTAAGTAGTTATCAATAATCAATTTTAGGTTTAGAGGTCCTTCATAAGATTGCTTTTTCAAGCACCAAATATTGACCCAGCAACAGTAGGGCAAAATTTCAAAAACTTAACGAAACTCAATTGAAAAAAATTTAGACACTTGTCTTTCAAAAACGATTCTTAAATCTGTTATATTTACAAGTTTCAGTTTTAGTTTTTATTAATTTTTAAGTAGGAAAAATCACTTTATTGGAATGTCAGAAAGTCAGATAGCCGAAATTGTATACTCTTAAAAATAAAAGTCTTAAGAAAAAATTATATATATTTAAACTTTCATTTTATTTGATACACAATTATTTATAAAACCGTATTTTTATTTTTCTATACAATTAATAATAATTAACTTTGCTACAACTACAGCTACGAACTATTCCCTATGGAAAGCAACTAAAAAACTCTAAAACAACTATACAACTATACAACAAACTAAAACAACTATATAGCAATACTACATATATACAATATTACAAGCCTCCAATAAAAACAAACTCCAACACAGGGGCATGAACAAGCAAAGAGAAAGCTGAAACGTTAGCTGACCACTTTAAAACAATATTTACAAATAGAATGAATACTAAAAACATTGAGCTGCCAAACACAATTGAAAATGCAGACCACGCAATACAAAACACGACAAAAGAAGAAATTAAATAGATACTATATAAAGAAACTTAAAAACAAAAAGACACCGGGATATGACCAAATAAACGGAATAATTAGGCTGGAATACTTTCCAAAAGCATGCGAAGTTGCACAAGTTATAGCGATCGCCAAGCCAAATAAGAACGCCACTGTTGCTAGCTCGTACAGACCAATTAGCTTGCTGCCCATCCTCTCCACATTGTTTGAGAAAATACTGCTTGCCAGAATTTACCCGATTCTAAAACAAAAAGACGCTATCCCCTCACACCAGTTCGGTTTCCAAAAACAACATTGAACTGTGCAACAGATTCACAGAGTAGTAAAGAAAATTGAACACGACTTCGATAAGAAGAAATATTGCATTGCCGTGTATTTAGACATCGCGAAAACTTTTGCCAGAGTATGGCACAAAGGACTTCTATATTAGCTTAAAAACGTTTTATCGCTTAACATATTTAATATCCTTAAAAGCTACATGACTGATAGACACTTCTTCATAAAATACGACGATGAGTGCTCTGATATCTTGACGGCGACAGCTGGAGCACCTCAACGAAGCGTACTGGGCCCCATACTATACTTAGTATACACAGCAGATATACCAACGCCAACTACTCGAGGATTAATTATAGCTATATTTGCAGACGACACAGTTTTAATGTCAGCTAACCACAATGAAGAAGCAGCAACAAAAACACTGCAAGATACGCTATCAGCTACAAATCTGCAAGACATCCAATACAAATTAACGGAGAAAACATAAAAATACACTCAAGTGAAAAATATTTGGGCATAACGATTGACTTAAAACTCACATGGAAAAAACAAGAGAAATGGGACAAAAAACAAATTCCGACAACTCTCTGGCTACTAGGAAAACAATCAACCCTAAGCTTATTTAATAAACAAATGATATACAAATCAATAATCCGACCGACATGGACCTACGGACTAGAATTTTGGGGGACTGCCAGTAAATCAAACCTACAAATCATACAAAGAAGTCAATCTAAGATGTTAAGGACAATCACAAACGCAAATTGGT
Source organism: Anastrepha fraterculus (assembly GCA_037575425.1). Lineage (NCBI taxonomy): Eukaryota > Metazoa > Arthropoda > Insecta > Diptera > Tephritidae > Anastrepha > Anastrepha fraterculus. The sequence continues at coordinate 6,552 of JAYXIM010002889.1, forward strand.
ACATAAGAAATGACGATGTTCACCGCGACCTCGGCATAGACACTCTCACTGAAACAGTAAAAAGAAGCAGCAGTAAGCACATCTTGCGACTATTAGAGCACACAAACTAGGAAATGAGACTGAGACCGGAAATGGAACTTCAATCAAGAAGACTAAATCGCAAAACACCCACAGATCTTGCTCGTACTGTAATATAAATAAAATTATAGAAAACCTATGTTGTGCTAGCAAAATTGTAACTAAATGCTACCAAAGACAATAATGTTCTCTTCCAAAGGGAAGGGACCTTTTAATCCCAAACCCTAACACGCATTTCTTATTATTAATATTAACAGATTGCAATTTATAATGAAAAAAAAACTTTGGCCTAAGTTTTTAAATCGAGGTAAAAGCGCTTTTTTAGTAATAAACAAACTGCTTGCGGTCCAGACTCCAAAATACAAAAATATATATTTCGTACTATATTGAGTGTTCCACACATCCCAATTTTTGAGAAACAAAATTACAATCATTATCCCAACTTCATTATTATGGACTTATGGTATTTAGCACTCCGGGCCCCACTTCCTTACAAAATTTAAGTATCTTTCCAAATTAATTGAGTTTTATTTCCTTCTCTTCGCCCAAGTGTTTGCCCTGTTTATGCATTAGCGATGGACCACGTCAGCACAGGGACTTTCGACTTATAAGTATGGGGGCCGATTCTTTGCTAACTAATTTATCTTCCATTCGTTCCTAGTAATTCCTATGCACGCTGGAATCTATAGGATGCGTATCTGATTGTTATGCCCTAAGACAGTCAACTTACCAAGATATGTCCTCACCAGTTCTGTTGTAACCTGGAAAGATTTAAGAGGTCCCAGTGGTTTAGATTTGATTAATTTTTTGATATTTCGAAAGTATAGGCTTTTGAGAATATACTGTCAAATTTCTGGAAGGATATTCCCAGTATTTTCGATTCTACAGCTGTTTTAGCAGGTAGAGTTATATTCGTCACGCTGCCACTCTGAAAATTTTAAACTCAATTATCTCGAAACTACTTTTTTCGGCTTGGTGTGGTCAAAACAAAAAAAAAACTATTCAACCGAATCGTCAGACATTTTAATATGTTGTTCACAACATTTTAATATGTAACGTAACTGTGAATGTGAGCGCTACCGTGAAATGATATCCAACTTTTTTTTGCCCAAAATGCAAGAGCTTGACTTGCATGACATGTGGTTTCAGCAAGACGGTGCCACATCACGCGTAACAATGGACTTGTTGAGAGGCGAGTTCGGTGAACTTTTTGTTTCACGTTCGGGACCTGTCAATTGCCCACCCGGATCGTGCGAAATAACCCCTTTAGATTATTTTTTGAGGGGCTATGTTAGAGCTCATGTATATTCAGACAAGCATTTGAAGCGCAGTCGCGCTGTATAATAATTTTTTTGGTTTTTGTGTTTCAGATAAATAGAACAGCAAAAATGGACAACACCGGCCAGGTCCAGTTTTTCCGAAGTGTCAACTTTAGTGCCATTTTTAAAATTATTAAAATAAAAAAAAAAGTTTTTATTTTCATTTTTGTATGTAAAAGAAGTAAAATAAAAAGCCTAGAAAATGCAAATATCGTTTTTATTTTTTTTTTTATTGTAAAACAAAATTCCTGAAAATACCCAAAATTTTCGAACTCTAGACCACTGGGACCTCTTAAGCGCCTTGATTACTGCATGGCTATCTGTTGTTATAGCTGCCTTCAATGTTGAAGTGAGCGCACCTTTCTATTGCGTAGGTTTCCGTTTGAAATATATTTTTACTCTTGCCTAGAGCTTCTAAGTATCTCTTTTCCGGTTAGAAGACATCTTCCTCGCCACCGGCAGTGAGGAATCCGTCTGTGTACCATGGTATCATTTATCCTTTTGTTTTCAGATAACACTCCCCAAGTCTTTTTGTCAGTTTTAAAGCCTTTGACCAAACTGGGATTGGATATGAATAAGAAGAGGTGTGAGTTCTAGACCTGGGCGCCCATTAGCTCCATGGGATAAGTACGCATTATATTCCCATTTATGTATGTACGTACATAGCTCTTTAAAAGTTGTGTCTTTAGCATAGTTTGCATAAGTTTCTTGCGTTGTTTAATGATGAAGCTGATGAACCGAGCGTCTACAGGGCAATGGCTATACGCTCCTGGAGGCTTATAGCTGAGCGATAGTTTGTGCAATTCTTTCCCATGAGTTCCAAAACCCCCCATATTCATCCTGAAATTTTGTAGAAAGAAATCGTCTTCATTCTTTTGGCATTCCTGTTCGCAGAACTGACTTGTATACATTTTTTTAATATTATTCTGTGCACTTTTTTATAAAAAAACAATTATTTTGTACTTACAGGTTGCAATATTGCTTTTTAAATATAAAGATAATCAATTAAATTCAATAAATGCATATGAAACTCATATTTACCTATTTATTTTGTTCCAGTTTCATAGAATTGTATTTCCTTTATCTATTTATTTTATATTTGGTACCTTAAATAATTTACTAAAAAGTATGTAACCTTAAAGCAATACTTTTTAATAATTTATAATAATATATAATTTAATAAAATATATAGTTAACATTTATCGACATGTGCAACTCTATCTGTGATCTATGCTCATTTGAAGTTAGTGTCACTGGCTCAAATTTTTCTTGCAGGGAATACGTAATTTTATGCATTTGCAATTTTATATAAACTTGGTTGTGTGTCTGTGTGTGTGTTGAACTAAGCGGTGCATATAAGCATACCAAGCTTGTCTCATTGATAATATGGAAAGTGCATGTGCGGCTTTTTGTTACCTTGCCAAATTCATTTGACCAGAAACTTAAGTTTCATTTTGGAACTCATCCAATGGGGAAAAGCCTTCTTGCACATACCGACGCAACATACATTTTACCACATAGCGTGTGTAACGCATCAATAGTTATGCTGTCTACCAGATTTTCTCCAACCCTTTGCTTTTGGGGCCTCTGCGCTTACTTTGTCTTTTCATGGAATTTGTGAGACAAAAAGCTTTTTGCCATAAATGCACACGTTTGGCAGATCAATGTCACACGAAAATGCTTACTAAAAATGTATAAAGTAGTACTTTACTAGTATTGAAATTGGCTTTCTCTCTTTAAACTTGCTTCAAACCGTAAATTTTTACTAGAAATCGGTTATTTGTGGTTGTGGAAAAATTTTGGAAATTTCGGCAAAGCTGTATGTACTGTATTTTGTTTATGACTGCAATTATGAATTCGATTTATATACAACAAATTGCATAGCTTTGAGCATTGAAATCTCAACTAGTTTTGCAATGCTTTGCATGCAGGTGGAATTGAATTGATGTACTATATAACGAATTTGAGAACTGATTTTTAATATTTCGCAGCTTTGTTAGCTACACTCATATTTGCTTTTACCTCCTTTATTTGGTTATTATCTCGAAGAAAACAATGAGCAAAACCTTGACATTTGATCGAACTTGGCGTGTTTTTTTTGACTTGGACTCTTCCAATGGGGCGATTCGGCTTTGGTTTCGATATTATAACCTTACGAGCATACCCATGATACGTCACCAGTTATGACCCCTTGAAGCAAATCTGGATCATCGTTGACGACATTCAAAAATTCCTGAACGATGCTCATGCGACGATGTTTTTGGTAAAAATTCTGCAATTTTAGAAAGAAACTTCGCTACCACACGCTTCATGCCCAAAATATCCGAAAAGATTGCACGGCATGAACCAACAGATATGCCGATATGGCGACATCCTCAGCAACTTCTCTAATTGTGATTCGACGTTTCTCCATAACAATTTTCTTCACTTTCTGAACATTTTCAGGCCGCTGGGGCGTCCAAAGTGAGCGTCGACATTCACATCTTCCCGCGACTCTGTGAAAAGCTTGTACTAAATACTTGTAAGCATTTTTTTGACTCAGAGTACTCTCACCGTATGTCCCTGTCAACATTTCATATGTTTTTGAGCCCCTAATTCCATTTTTTACATAAAATTTAATGCAATTTCTTTGATCCTTTTTTTCCTTTGCCGAATACGCGATACACTTGTCTTACTTATGCCTCTCACAAACAAACTGAACCTGCTATATTTCTAAAACCGTGAACATATTTTCGAGATGAGTGTACCAACAAAATAATAATAATAATAATCGAAAGTCGAATGTACGTAGCCCGCGAAGTTTGAAAATTCGCGTTATATTTTGAACACCCCTCAGATGTTGGAGCAAACATGGGAACAGCGAGTTAGAGCTAAGGAAAGTTGCATTGCAGTGATTGCGTTTCATAAGTGTGGTAAAAGTGCAAGTGTGATTTACGAATTGCTGAAAGAACTTAATATTTCGAGAATGTTTGCGCGCACGATCAATAGTTTTTCTCAAAAGTCTGAACTGACAGACAGAAAAAGAAGTGAAGTCGTCCTCGCATGATTCGAATCAGTGCAGCCATAAAAGCTGTTCGAGAAAGAATTCGCAGAAATCCCCTTAGAAAGCAGAAAATCGTGTCCAGGGATATAAATGTATCGACTAACTCCATGTCAAGACTAATTAGAGATGATATCCACATGAAAGCCTTCCCTTCCCTCAACTGGTCATATTTTGACAACGCGCTTAAAGAAAATTAGACTCGGCAAATGCAAGCAGCTTCTTCGGTGGCACGCGGTCAACGGCCATGAAAATATTTGTTTTACATTTTTTCATTGTTTAAGAAGTTTTTAATAGCAAAACGACAGAATCTGTCATCAGACACAAAAAAATGTTGTTCCAAGGATTCAACATGGCCATCATCCAGGCTCCGTTATGGTTTGGTTTGGAATGTCTTTTAAAGGTATTACATCTCTTACTTTTTGTGAAAAAGGGGTTAAGAATGGCGTAAAAGTGTATCAGAAGGATATCTTAGAAGGTGTGGTGAAGCAGTAGAGCAGTACTCCCTTCAATGGAGGGCGTTAGATCTTTCATTGAGATTCCGCTACAGGCCATAAGGCAAAAACCACCCAGCAGTGGGCAGAAATACACTCGGAGGTTTGCCATTGGCTGCCGACGGGTGACCGCTATTGGAAAAAGTTGTTCTTAATTTTGGTGTTTCACCGAAATTCGAATGCATTAAAAAATATACAATATTATAACTTCATATCTATAACGGACTTATGGCAGAACTAAGTACATTATTATATCAAATTTGTGAAAGGTATATAAATTTCTGGGCGGCCGCCGTAACCGAATGGGTAAGCAACATTGGGGAGTGCGTTTCTTCGAATCTCCGTGCATGAACATCAAATACGATGGTAACTCTTGTGTTAGGGTGATTAATTTTGCGCCAGCTAGTATTTATGTATATTTATATACATATACATACGTCTTTCCATTCATTTTACCAACGTCACCTTAACTGCTAAATAAAATTTATTGTTTAACTGTCTAAATGCTGCTACGACATTTTCTTCATAATTTCCGTTCAAATTAAAAATTCTCGTTTACAAACGATTTTTTATTAGGTAAACGAAAAAGAAAACAAGCAAAAATATAAATTATATTAAGTAAAAATAAAACAAAATACAAATTTTGCCATTTTCAACTGCCACAAAAAATCTATCTAGCGTATCAAAATTCTGGTGGCCTGATGGACGTAATTGTCGATCACATTTTGCATTTTCTACAATTCGATGTGACCAGCATTTTCACAAAAGACGACGAAATGATGCAATGTGACGAAGATGAGGATTTTGATGACCCAGATAACCAATTGGCGGATTTTTGCGAGGAACTGAAGCAGATGGAGATTGAAGAGAATGAATGCTGTAGCAAATCAAAACAGTCACAAGTAAGGCGGAGGGAATGTGCGGCAGAAAGTGGGTGCCTGTTGGATGACGTGAAAGACGAGGCACCCTGTGAAGAAAATAACGCAGATCCGATGGCAGGTGGTGACAAATGCTCTTGTGAGGCAGTGCGCAAGCGGGTTGTGTCAAAAATAGCTGATAAATGCTCGTCGTCCACATTGTTGGAACTGCATTGCATTGAGGAGCGGGCTGTCAAATTATGGGAAACACTCCACTCGCATATGCGCAATAATAGTTGCGGAAAGCTTCCCAACTGGTGGGATCTAAAAAGTTGGCAGAAACTGCCATTCTACTGGGCTGCACTTTCCAATGAGATACTTTGCGATGATCCTTTCGAGAATTTCAAACAATTTTACATAGGCAATAAAAAGTCAAGCAAGCGCATCGCCAAGCATCAATTAGATCGGACGCTCGTAATGTGGCACCGATTAAGTGTCAAGCAGCGGCTACCCTTCGTCATGGAGGCTTTCATTAGCAAGGTGGGAGCGGGCAAGGTGAACATCGCCGACGAGCATGAAATTCATCGCGTCATCTCTGACTTGCAAAAGAAATGAGTGTGATTCGGGTGTGGTAGCTATCAAACGGAGCATCACACCCACCAGGGGCCACACTTTTGCACCATTTTGTGTGATTATGAGTATATGTATGTGTGGATCAGTGAAATATTTGAATTAAAATCGAAGAAGTGCATGTAAGTGAAATAAATGGGGATGAAAATTAGTTTTCTAGATTGTTTTTCCTTGTTTCCTTGATTGCTTTGTCAATAATGCACAACATTTGTGGCGTTGTTATTGTTGCTGTTTTGATTGTGAGCGATCAGCCATCGTAGAGTGATCGTTGTTGATTAAAAACATGTGGTTAGCGATTAAATACCGCGCCACGAAAGTAAATAAATAATATGCCAAACATCAAAGCAAACAGAATTCGTGCGCAAGTGGGCGAATCATCCAAATAATGAATATGCATATGTGTGAGTGTATGTGTATGGTATGCGTGCAGGTTAATTATTTATCCACTTGAGCTTGTGAAATTCGGAAGGTAGAGAGCAAAACCAGCATGGACCACTATTTAGTTTTACGGTTCAAAATTAATTTGTGGCAATGAAAATGCTCGCTATTTTTCTCATGATGATATAAAACATTAATGCACTGTTAATAAGGACAAATTACAGGTTTTCCGCGCAAAAAATTCAGAGCTATTTTACGATTGTGTTTTGTTGTTGCTTATCTTGTTTTGTAGTTTCAGTAACAATCTATTCTGGGTACAATGGGTTGCTAGCCCAAGGTCCCTGTCCAACGTTAAATCTGTGTTTCATCGGAAAAACTGCAGGCCTTGACCAACAGATGCCTGCACGCAATTTTGCGAATTTGTTGGCCGGAAAATTGGAGCACCAACGAAGAACTTATGAAGCGGAATAAGCAAGCACCCATCAATATTGAAATTAGAGAAAGAAAGTGGGCATGGCTCCCTTCGGAAACCCGAATATTTATTTAGTAGAATTGCACAAGAATGGAATCCACAAGGCTCGCGCGGACGAGGAAGACTCAAAGTTTCTTCGCGCAGATCTATTCAATCTGAATTCGAAGCAACAATGAAACTTTTTGATTGTAGCACTATTCGCCCTAGAAACGGCGTAAAAGCAATAAATAATAATTCAAACAAATAATTATGTCGTAGTTTTTTTAATGGAATCAGTCCAAAATAAAGGCACTCGCACGTGGTCGGTTAAAGTTTTTCCAACACCATTGCGGTTACATTGGGCATTTTGCATTTTATCTATTTTTGTATATGATTTTCAAGTTAACTATTTTGCGGCTACTTGCTGTATTAAGAGGACCCAAAGCTTTTGAATAGAATTATCATGGCTTTAAATTGGCGCAAGATAATCTTTCACTTTTATACTGCGTTAAATAACTATAGCACAAAGACTTACTGGAAAGTTTGGACAATATACTTTTTAAATCTAAGTATTTCATCAAAACATAGTTCATCCTCCTGCAAAAACCATATAAACGCAAGATTTCGCTTTACGCAAATTAAAAAACAAAATCAAAAGATTTAAAAAACTTTCCACTTTTTAATAAAAAAATTTCTAAAGAATTTTTAAAATTATTCTAAATATTTTTTAGCAAAATGTTGAGTGCGCAGTTTTATAATCCACTGTAACGTTGTATTTCTTTTATTATTTAAAACTTATAACGTTGAGTTTCTTTTTCGTAAAATATATCTCTCGTATTTTTAATTGTAATAAATACTCCGGAAAAAAAAACCGTTTAGTAAGCTAAGCTGCACGAGCAAGAGCAACACCTGTTTTGCAGCGGGCAGCCAACGCTGTCCACACTTCAAAAGGTAGTTATTGGCCATGATTCAATTATTCAAATTTAGAGTTTAAAAAGACATCTAGTGGTTATTACAATTTTAGGGCATTGCCATATAAGAAAACTTTAAATTAAATCTTAACAATTTGAAGGTATTGCCATATAGAAATAAATACATTAATAAATTATAAAATATAAGTATGCTACACCACTAAATTTAAGTAATAAAGTGTAAGTTTACAGTTGCTCAAATATCACTTTCATTTTTGAAAATTTTTTTCTAGCGGTATTGTGTAGAACGAATATAGATATATGTATGTATATATATGATTGGCGCGTACACCCTTTTTGGGTGTTTGGCCGAGCTCCTCCTCTTATTTGTGGCGTGCGTCTTGATATTTTCCACTAATGGAGGGACCTACAGTTTTAAGCCCACTCCGAAAGGAATATATTTTTTATGAGGAGCTTTTTTTTGTCAGAAATACACTCGGAGGCTTGCCATTGCCTGCCGAGGGGCGACGGCTAGTAGAACAAACTTTTTCTTAATTCTTGTGTTTAACGGAGATTCGAGCGTACGTTCTCTCTGAATTCCGAATGGTAGTCACGCACCAACCCCTTCGGCTACGGCGGCTACCATATAACGAATACTCAACATTTTTTATATGGAAAAAACACAACCCGATTTTAGAGCTACTGAAAACTTGTATTTGATTCTATCAAAATTCAATGGGTTAAAAAACTATTTATTCTGAATATTCTGATTAAAAACTGTGAAGTGTTGAAGAGAACTTAGATATATACTGATTTTGTAAGAAAGTGAGCTATATCCTCATTAAAAAATTACGTAAATTAAATAGGCAATAAATAAATTGTCAAAACTTGTTAATAAGTCCCTGTGCTCTACAAGGTAGCGCAAAAGAAATCATACACTTTTGTTTTTGAATAAATTTGTTACAAAGTAAAAAAAAATTACTTTGACCTTTACGCGTTCCATGCCTTGTCTGTTTGCATACTGCGGCTGCCTAGTTTGCAAGTGTGAAACATGATTGGAGTATGACTCTATTTGCAAAAATTATATGTAATTCTTCAAATTTGGTAAAGAACTTAAGAGCTTATTATAAAGAGTCGATTCTCAGCTAAATTTCGATTCGCATATAGAGTATTTATGATATCCCTAGCAATATCAAAACTTGGTTTTATTAAAGCCTAAAAATTTTCTTTACCCACTCGCATTAAAAACGTCTATGCCAATTTGTTGAGATCTATACAGGGATTTGGGAGTCTAATCTACCCATACAAACAGAATATAAAGGGGTTTCCAAATAGAAGTGTTATTTTGATATTCAAAGAAAAATGTTATTTTTTAATATAAATAATCGGATGTTTATTTCATTACAAAGAGGAATTTATGCCGTTAATAGTGGAAAATAACATCAGGCAAATGACCACCACGACGACGCTTACAGGACAATATCCTTATCATGAAATTTTCCATAACCGAATTGTAAAGTGGATGAATTCCATCTTTGAGGTCTTGAATCGACCCTCGACTGTTGGCGTAGGCCTTCTCTTTCACGTGACACCAAAGGAAAAAGTCACAAGGTGTTAAATCACAAGATCTCGGTGTCGAATTGTGATCACCTTTTCGAAAGATAACACGGTCCGGAAACTTTTCCCGTAAAAGATCAATGGTTTCGTTGCTTGTGTAGCACGTAACGCCGTCTTGTTGAAAATAAACGTTGTCCAGATCAATACCATCCAATTCCGGCCATAAAAAATCGTTAATCATCTCTCGATAGCGATAGATAACACCTCTTATTGGAAACCCCTTTATAAAAATATATTTCGCGCTCTTATCTGTTCAATGCCGCGTCAATTTATGAAGTTAGATTTAGGTTCTTTAATTTAATAAATTTTGCAGGCAAAAATTAATGGAATCCTTTTTAAAAAACATATTCACGCCGGCCAATAAGCCACATTGTAATGTATTTGAACAGAGCTTTCTCATAGTCAAATGCTCATGCTATACAGAGCCAACAGGGTCTTTTGATATCTTTACGACGTCAGCTAGCTCACGCTACTTCACTTTTCGATCATTCAAAACGATTTTATGTTGTTGAATTTTTTTGATGTTTTCTGGCGATGTCCCTTCGACCACGTTTGAAGTCAGCCAACCATCCTTTTATAGTTTTCCCTGATGCAGCGGAGCCCCATAACACTTTTCAAGCCATTGCTTCGCTTGAACGGTATTTTTTCTCATCAAGAAGCAGGGCAAAATTAAGGCCTGAAGTTCTTGTTGATCCATTCTTTTGAAAATAACAATAGAAGCGTAACACTTGGTACAATAACTCGCAAACTAAGGAATAGAAATTTTAATAGCTGCCATTTTAGGTTAGTAATAACTAAAAAGGATGTAAATGCAATAAAACTAGTGCCATCTATGAGTCAGGCCCGGAACTTTTCAGCCCATGTGCTCCTCCTCTTTTGGACCCGATATACTCGTAAATATTACTAAGATCGGATTAAAATCACTCTCCCTTTTTATATGTTAACAGACTAAATATCAGTCATCCTTAAGGTCGTTGTTATTCTTAAGACAATATCCTCGTTTATTGCTATTAACTCAGCTTGAAAGTCGTATGTACATATGTAAATATGTGCGTATGTACTTTGAACTAAATTGAGTCAACCAGTGGATATGAAATAATTATATTCGCTTTTACTATTTTTTTCGTCAGAGATTGATCTATCACCCTACCATCCTCTCTTCACAATGCACTTATTACGAAAAAAAAAACAATAACTGCGAGTATATTAACAGAGGTGTTTTCTCTGTCTGTCCATCCGCTCGGCTCACATTTGAAGCTTTTAGTTGCTGTTTTGTTTTTGCGATTTCGCTCAATTTACACTGCTTGTTGTTCTTTTAGTTAAGTTTATGAGAAACAGATGTTGTCCAAATGTTTTTACGCCACTGTTGTTTGCAATGCTCTTATTGTTGTTGTGAGTATTTGTCTAGCTTTTGTTTTAGTGCGTTGATTTTTTTGTAAGAATTTTCATTAATTGCCTTTGAAAATTGGCATTTTTATTTCCGTGCGTCCAATATATAAATCTCTCACTACCCCCCTTAAATTTGCCCCGTTGCTCCTGCTCTTACATCTACGTTTCGGCAGTTTGAAGTGTGCTATGGTAATTGGGAGCCACACATTGGCAATGAATGCGGTTGCGGCGGCTGCGGCGATGGATCGCTTGAATTGACAGGCTCTTTACTAGTGATTTCAGCTGTGCGAAGACGCATCTTTTTGTGATCTATAACAAACTTTTCTCTCCTTTCTTCTGTCTGCTCGAATCTGGTGCGATGTTAATATTTAATTATAAACTCGACGAGAAATTTTTGCGTACTTGAACTACATTTTCATTCGCATGCAGGCCAATTTCATATGAACACCATGACATATGTATGCACTTATAAGTATACGCAATATATTAAGTATGTACATTTGTGCATGCAGAAAAACAATATTGAACATAATGAAAATGTGCAAATGGATATGTGGGGAAATGGTCCAAGTGTGGTGTCAGAAAATAGAATAACTCAATTAAGTTCAAAATAGAGTGCGATAAAAAAATTGAAATATTTGCCCGCGATTCGTCGATAGCTGGTGTAAAAAATGCTGAAGGTCATATTATTTCCAAGAATTGGGTTAGTAAGAAAATCATAGGATTTTGAGAGCTTTCGAACGCCACTTTTTAAATAATGGATTTATTATATATTTACTCCTGTGTATATTTTGGGATTAGTAAAGAACTGCAGTTTTATGTTAAGGTTTTTTTCATGGAGCTAAAAATGCTTACAAAACATATAGTGAAGTGTGTAGCAGCAGTAGTTGTGCTTTTATATACACACATTAATAACAGCGCGAATATCGCAAAGATTTTTTTACTTATTTTATTTTTTTATAAAAATTTAGTTCATGCCAATGATATGAATGCAGGGCAGGGTCAAGTTAATTCGGTGAAAAAATATGTTTTTAAGATTTTCTTTCCTGTTGCATATCGTATAAGTTTCGTTCAGTAAATGTTTACTTAAGAATGTGAACTTTGAGATATACATAATTTCATATTAGCACTAAACTAGATAACAGATAAATTAATTCAGAAGTAATTGTCCCGTTTCTTTAAATGTTAACTTAATTGATTTCTTTGTCGCAACAGAATTATTTCAAATAAAAAAATTAAATGCGATTTTAAAGAGATTTTTCGGTTTTTTAATTTTTCGTAGCACTTGAAAGTCAAATAACTATTTTCACAAGTTTCAGAAAAATGTTTTAAATGCGCATAAAAATACCGCCTCAAAACGCTTCGCGTACTTCTCACTCATTTCTGCTTGGTTGCGTTTACGGGAAAGTTTCGAACGATACTAACCTGAGTTAGCACTGGCGTCATAGCCCTTGAGTGGGACTATTATGCAGCAAAAAGCAGAACGAAATATATCTTGAAGTTACAAGAAAAAAACCGGGAGGGGGATTTTGACTTGTCAAAGAATGGAATGCATTAATTGTAAGTTAATTAAAAGGTGGTGACATTTTATATTAAATATTTTACAATTTAAAATTCAATCTTGTCCTTTCCTACCCTGACCAAATGCCAAACTTTTAAAGAGTTATTACTACGGAATCTATTTGAGGTGCTTTTTGGGCTCAGGTGTTAAAATAATTATCTCTAAGGCGAATTGGGTTATAAATAAGAAAGAAACGTAAACAAAGTATTTCGAGTGTCGCGTTAAATTGTTCGAAGTAAATTTCTGATATTAATAGTAAAATTATTAGTTCCTCGGATTACTATATACCCCTGAGCAAGAAGTTGAAGCATTTATAATAACAAAGTGTACAATACTGTTAATAAACGCAAATGGAGAACAGGTTAAACGAAATTTGCGCAGACACTCACATCTTGGAATACAATTTACGAGAAGCACAGTGTGGTCTAGTACTTTCAGTTTGGATACATCATTTGTCATTGTGACTTTCCCTCCAAGCAAATTGGAAAATGCCAGAAAATAACAAACTTTTCTGGCGAGTACTTTATTATTGTTTGCATTGTGGTGATGTGTGTTTAAGTGCAATTATGAAAGGGAATACTCACCTCTACTTTCATTAAATAATATCAGAGTTTCATAAAAGTAATTTAACCAAATGGCACCTCCAAATTGGAAAGTTGCCGAAAAGCTAGTAGACAAAAGGATACTCTGAAAATGTTTAACCTTTTGGGAAAGTTTGAGATAAACCGATTTCCGTTATAGAATATACATATGTACATATGTAAGTCGCAAGTCAAATCCACTATTATTTTACTTGTGAACCAATTGGCATTAGAAGTAACCTTAGTCAATGGGAGAACTGAAAAATTTATAAAGAATTTAAACATTGTTTTGTGAAATTTGCAAGGATTCTCAGAGGATCGATCAATCGATCACTAGATTGTCAAATAAAATCATAAACTGATGGCAACACACTTGCATTACCTTATTTCCAACACTTAAGTGTTCTACTTTACATGCACACTTTCACTTTAGGACTGCATCGCTCTATGAACTACGCTTCAATTGAACTCCCCATGCGCGTGCACCTCGGCTTATATACATGCGTTTAATAGCTATTGTAATTTCTATATCTGGTAGCTCGTATCTTCTGGCCGAGTTCTGTTGTAGCAGCAGCTTACTAGTCACCTGTCATCTTCGTCTAACTCATAAAGCGGTATACCCAGAAAGCGTGCACTTCCTCGCTATCAGTTGTCGCCTTCAAGTCTAATTCATGTTTTTGTTTTGGCTTCTCGTTCGCTATTGTTGCCAGTCGTTTCGCGAAACTTCGCGATTGCAATAATATTATTGGCAGTCACAATGGAGAAAATAATGAGAAGCCGCCTATCGTCGTCCCGTAACTTTGCTCTCACCGAATTTGACGATATCTTTTAAGCTTCGTGTCGTCACACTAGCCCAATTTATGATCAGTATGACTAGATTACCATTTTCGTAACTCGATGTATCATTTTTTTGCCTTTAGCCTTAGAGTTTTAGTTCCTTCTTTCCATATTTTTCTAGCCTCTTCTAATTAAAATGTGATGTTCATAACTATGTGAAATATACGTGTGGGTTTCTTGACGATTTTAGTGTCACGTGTTGCGTTGCTTAGTGAACATCGAACTCGGAAAAAAGTATTGTCATGTATGGTATTGCCTCTACCAGCCCTTCCCTTCGCCATCGTCCTGGACGACGTTATGAGCCAATTAACCCTGGACAAAAGAGGCATCGTATGAAGTTTCACGAGACATCTTGAGGACATGGACTTCACTGATGGCATCTGTCTCCTCTCTCACAAACTCACTGACATGCAAGCAATGGAGGGCAGACTAGTCACGCTGGCACGCATTGTCGGACTAGAGGTCAACATCACCAAGACAAAGGCTATGGGAGTCAACCACAATAGAGCAAGGCAGATTGGTTGACGGGTGCCCTTGTTTAACAGTTAACTATATCCAGTCTGTGCGGTTTAAGAACCTTATTAGGTTGTTGACATCTAAGCCAGACAGCCTGCCCAAGGTTAACATTCTGCCCTTCCATGGGGCAGGACATTCACAGAGAAAGTGGAAGATTGTTTCTTTTTTCTGCGGTTGTTTACAACTGTGAAAGTATGTGTTGGGAGGGATTCCCATTCTGGCTGATTGTTCTCCGACAGACCAAAAGCCAATTATAATGCCGTTAGGCGTCCCGTCGTTTCATGTTTAACAATGTTGACGATGCCCATTCTGGTTGCTTGTTCTCCGATAGACCAAAAGCCAGTTATGGCTGCAGTTAGTCTCCAAGCGTCCCGTCGTTTCATGTTTAATAATGTTGACGAATGTTTGAGGTTGTAGATGGGCCATAACGTTCTGCTGATTTTGCATTTCGTTTGGTCTCTCCATCTACAATCCGCGATTCGGAGGTATTTTAGGGAAATTGCACTCTTGACAGCACCTAATGGTGTGAATACCTATTCTGCAAGAGCGTTATTCATGTCAGATCCCCTCTTGCCAGTTCATCTGCTTTTTCGTTACCTTCAATATTCCGATGTCCCGTGACCCAGATTAAGGTAACATTATGGTTTTCACTCAAGGTGGAAAGGCTATTCCTACTTTGTTCCACCACCATAGAGGTTGTTGTAGCTGAATCCAGTGCCCTTAAAAAAGCAATGTGCGATTAGTAGCCTACAATCTTCTCCAATTGCAAGTACTTATGCGTGGAATACACTGCAGGCAATAGGGAGACGCACAGATTTTTCAATTTTAAGTCTATAAGAATATATACCAATTCCAAAACCACAATCCATTTTAGAGCCGTCTGTGTAGACTGTAGTGTCGAAGTTGTTTAATGAGAATCCCTTATTCCATTCCACCTTAGATGGAAAGAGAGTGGAAAAATTCCTACTGAATGTTACCATCGGGACGATGTAGTCAGTCCTCACCAAGGTTAGCTGAGTTTGTCGCAATAATAGACTGGAACGACCATAAGTTTTTCCTTTCCAGCGACCGGCTTCATTTAGCCTAAATGCACTCGTGGTTGCCATCTTCTTATTGTAGGTCTATTGGAATAACGTGTGTTAGTGCGTTGAGAGGCTCCCTAGGACATAATGCGATTGCACCGACCGTTATTGCGCAGGCTGATCTTTGTATTCTACCGAGTAATTTGGTATTGTAATCTCTTTCTAGAGCTTTCCACCAAACTACCATACCATACACTAAAATTGGTCGTATAAACGCCTTATACAACCATAATGTATGTTTATTTTGAAGACCACTAATACTCGTAAATAACTTCGCTGATTTTGTTGAACATCGTTTCTAAGGTGGATTCAACAAATGTTTTTCAACATTTTGGAAAGACAACACTCTTGATTCTAATGATCTGTCTGCACTGTGTTCTGATCTCTAGTGTATGGATAATCATTCTTAATCTGTATAAAATAAATAGGTTAATTTTGAGAAATTTTTTATAACCTATTATATTTTGCTATCTCTTTTAATCTTAAGTCGTTTGTTCAAGTTCTTAACTCTCAAATGGATTTTGCACTTGGATGCCACTTTTATGCTTCTTTTAAGCAACCGCTGCTTAAGATTTCTACAATGCATTATTTCTAGCTCATTAAAATTGTGGAACACGGACTCTTATTTTTTTAATCTGCTTGAGAAGAGCGCTGATGGTTGAAAATGTATCTAAAAATATACTCCAGCGCGTATTCCTAAAGAAATCCACAATCATCTGGATGTGATGTGACAAGTACTTCAATAGCTGGATCCATTTTTATATAAGGTTTCCCATCTGTAGCAAGTTCATCTGAGTAATTTACTTGGGTGTTGAGAATATCTATCGAGTCCGGCAGCTGTGAGGTGTCCGTGAGAATCAACCACTCAGTTCCGTCGCCTGTAACATTTCCAGTTCTTTACAAAAGCTCTATTACGGGCCGTATGACAGTTATTGAAGAAATAATATTTAAAACTCTTAGTGGTTATTCTTTTTCATTTGTTCGGATTTAATAAAACTGTACAATTATTTTGAATATAATAACAACGAAATATGTAACCAAAGCACACATTTTTGGAGGATTGCCCATTGCAAATTAATCAGCTGTTCTACTGATATCACGTTCTATAGATTCACCTTGGGAGGAGTGATAAAAGTCTGGTAACTTAAGTTGCAGATTGCTTCTTGGTGGCATCTTTTAAATTAGAATGGCAATGTAATCGTCTAGTCTTCTCCGCTTAGCAAGGGCCTCTTCTTCTTCACCCTCCATCTAATGAATCGCGATTAATTTCACAATAATTTCGTCCCGTTTCTGTTGTGAACTCAAATTTTAGTATACGAGTACGTGAGATATTTGATATGAAGTGATTGCTGAATAGTTGTTCCTGATTAAGAGTTCGCAAGTCCTCAAAATTGATCTCATATATGTTCTTCATATCTCTGAGATCAGTGCATCAGTGACACAGTGACACAGTGGCGATTCATAAGATGTAAACGCCGACTGAAACATTTTCCACTAACTTTCATCTCCGCATGATGCTTGAATAGCACGTAACCAAGCCGAATTGGGTACTATCATCCTTGGCAGTAACGAGTGAAATATCAAAAATTGTTTTTGCAATTGAATTGAAATTTATGGTGAATCTTAAGGCGAATTTATTCAAGGCGAGGGCTTTTGAGCAGCTGATTTTGTGTATTCGTTTGCAAAATGGCCTAATTTTTGTTGCTATTTTGTTTGTTTATTTATAATCTCATGGAAATGCTTACATTAAGTATCAGTTTGGAAAAATTAAAATGCGTGTGAGTGTTGTCGTTGTTATCTACTTTAATATATTCGCCTTATTATGCTGAAAAGAAAATACTCAGTTCCAATTTTTTTTACAGCTTGTAAACACGCAAAATGGGCTTGGAAGCTGAGAAGTCAGACGGTTCTTGGGAACAAAAATCCCCTAATGGTCAAAAAAGAACAAAAATGGGCAATGTTGAAAGCAAAATCATTATAAATCCCCAAAAAAGAGGAACCCAAATGGGGCCAAGGGCCCTTTACTGTTATCATTGACTCTAAGGCTGACACACAAAGAAGAAAACCGATCAATCTGACAGCAGATCAAACCTGCTAACAAAATTAAATATTGTCGAATTAAAGAAAGTGAGCAAAGTAGGCAATGAAAAGATCAAAGTAGTATGCAAGCAAGCGGAGCTGGCCGGCGATCCTAAAATTACAGCCCGACATAGCCAAAATAGGTATCATATTTGACATCCTAACAGAAATCCCTATGGAAGAGTTGAAAGCAGATATTAAATCATCCATACCCTACCAAAAGAATAAAAATCTTCTTTAAAAAAAAAAACATCCCAGATCAGGTGACATACGCATACGCCTAGATCCAAGTAAAAGCATTTACATATATCATTATCGCATCTATAACGCCTTAGATTTAACCAATTCGCGCAACATTGCAAGGAAAAGATTGAAAAATGCAGCAAATGCTTTCAACCAAAAACGAGGGGCAGTGCTAAAAATTTATATGTATGAACTGCAAATTCGAACACGCACCAACGCAAAAGACTGCCCAACAACAGTAAGGGCTTTCATAATTAAAAGAACAATGACATTAGACCATATATCGCACAAAGAAGCGCATAAAAAAGTAGCACATATTCTAGGAATCTGATTCCAATTACTAAAGGGCGATTTTTTAGGAGCTATAGGAAAGTTTTTCAAAAAAACACATGTAAAATTCAGAAAAATGCATGCAATTTTTAATTAAAATCCGCTTAGTCCAATTTTGGCATACTCTTTCCAATGTTTCGGCCGGTATCTCACATATAAATGCTTTAATGTTGTCTTCCAATGCGTTAATTGAAGCAGGATTGTCTGAATAGACATGAGCCCACATCGCCCCACAAAAAATAATCTAAAGGCGTTATATCGCACGATCTGGGTGGCCAATTGACAGGTCCCGAACGTGAAATAAAACGTTCACCGAACTCGCCTCTCAACAAGTCCATTGTTACGCGTGCTGTGTGGCATGTGGCACCGTCTTGCTGACGGCAGCGGCGACGAATCGATAATTGATGGCACTCTACGTAAGCGTGTTGACGGTTTGATGTCCAATAATGTAAATTTGGTTCTAAATTTAGTCACAATAGCTCGAATAGCCGCTTCAGTGGGTCGATTAAACTCACCATAAAATGGAAGAAGCGTGCGATAAACTTTCTTAACAGAACACGCATTTTTAGTATAAAATTCAATTATTTGCAAGAGTTTTTCGTTTGTGAGACGATTCATGGTTAAATTATAAGCCAAACTGAAGATGTTTGGCAGTGAAACAAAACACGAAACGTGCGTCAGCTGTTCAAACCTACTGTTTAAAAAGATAATAGCTAAAAAATCACCCTTTAGAAGAACACAATCAATAATTCTCTATCCTCCAGAAAGAAACAACATGCCGCTCGCTTAATAAAGAGAATAACTCCACCTCCTCGCAAACTATTGCCTTCCTGTAAAGTAACCAAAACCAACAAGACAAAGAGAAGAAACAAATGTAATAAAGACTATGCAATAATGAAGAGAAGTCACTAAACCCGCAAAAACAAGTATGGCCACAATAGAAACGAAACAGATTAAAGAAACCCAAGAAGCATTAAACGACATACTATATAGCATCTAATGTTAAAGAAAAACTGAACGACAACACAATAGATCTACTAAACAATATACGCACAGTATTCCACAAAATAAGCAATATTCTAGACAGCAATCCAATCTTCAACACTAAAAATGTCAACGATGAAGATATTACAAAGTAACAGACAAAGTTTGAAAAAGCAGGGAACAAAGAGATAATAGAGATCTGTCAATACAACCAGAATATAGACATAGCCATATTATCCGAAACATGGCTAACAAAGAACATAGACGCAAGTCTAAACAATTACAACTATACGCATATGCAAATGGCAAGACAGATTCGGAAGTGTAGGGATATACTTTAAACAACACATTCAATTTTCGATTATTAAAATGCCTGGCGAAATAGAAAACATTGGAATCAACAATAAACCTAAAAAAAAATATTAACGTAAGAGTATTTTGCCAATTATGGTGCAGAATGAAACTATAAACTCCAGTAAGGAGGAGATCAAATCTCTTGGGTGTGCAGATAACATTTCTCTAATCGGGGGTCTAGGACATAGGAAATGAAATTACTGATGAGCTTGCCAGGAAGGGGACTGAATTAGCCTCAGAGACCTCCTACCTGGGCATCGGCATTACGCTGACAGTTGTTAAAAGGGAGCTGCACAATTTATTTCTCAGGAAAGCGCAGAAAAGATGGAGCTCCATTTCTTCATGTGCTATTTCGAAAACCCTTTTGCCCCAGTGCAATATACGGAGGACTCAGAAAGGCCCTTGGACTCCACGCCATTCAACTTCCAAGCTCGTAGCTGTATTTACCGGTCACTGAGTGGGTAACCATTTAACCTCCATGGCAGAAGCTGTGGGGACCTTTCAGAGAAGGAGACTGTTTAGCACTTTCTCTGTAAATGTCCGGATTTGGCAGTTAGACGATTAAGATCACTGGGTGCTACTTTATTCGACAGCCTGGGGCAGTGCGCCAACCTAAATCCCATCAATCTTCACCATTATATCAACAGCTCTGGCTGTCTGTAGATATCTGCGTCTCATAATGTTTTCAAAATGGCGCGTTAGTGCTACTTTAGGAGTGCCAGACTGGCACTTTAACCATTTCACCTACCTACCTGTATTTTGCCCACCGAACCTACCAAGGTAAAGGAGCAGAACCTCCACGAACGCAAGAGGAATTATTGTTGAAAATGCTATGAGGGATAACGATTTTATTTGTCTTATCTTCTCAGCTAAATTCCTCATCGGCCATTGATGTAACTTTTATAAATTAAAACATCAAGCATACATAGAACACAATAAACTAATTAACAAACAAGAAACAGTAACCATAACCCAATACTCATAATGTTAAAGGATAAATTCAGTTGGAAAAAAATATAATCATTACAGAACTAGTCAAAACTGTAACCTCTTATCAATTGCCGAAAACAAGATCAAAGAACATATAAAAGAACAAAAAAATACATAAGTCCTTCAAAGAAGTTACTTACATTATTATTACTAACCAAAAAATATTAAAGATATGTGGGCAAAAATTAGAAATTAATAAAAGCGAAACAATTGCAAGCAACGCAGCTGAAGTGCATGAAAATGAGGGGCAACACTAGAAAAGAAATCGAAAAGTTCAAAGAGCGAAACAACAAAGAGGTCCCTGTATGAACACGGACTTATGAAACTTGCCAAATATCAGAAAAGATATTTGACCGGATTGAAAATAGAGAGTTATACCAGTTTTATGAGGTGCAACCATACTCCACCGCGGCGAATCTTGCTCGACGGCTTTATTGTTACTTTCACATTAAAATATTTCGCCAATCGAGCAGAGCACAAACATAGCGAGCAGAGAAGTGGGATCCAAGATGCCTTAAGTGGAACTGCCTTTTTTGTATCGTGATAAACACGTTTACTGTTGTACAGTTCCATAAGCAAAAGCGGTATTAGCTGAAATATATCCCCCAAATCGTGTAACGACTGGAACTCACTTTTGAGGGAGGTCCTTATGAATTTGGTGGTGTCGAACAGCGATGCTCGCTTAGGCGGCGAAGGGCTGGTGGTGGAAGTGGGCGAAGCGAAAATAGGCCGCCGAAAGTACAATCATGGCAGGATGGTTAAGGGGCAATGGATGTTTGCTGGCCTCCAAAGGGGCAGCAAAAGAAGTTTGTCATTCCATTGCAGGACCGCAGTCAAGAGTCACTACTAAATGTCCTAAAGGTCTTCTGAAAGAATTGAAAAAAATACAATTGTGCTCAGCTTACTTATGTTTACTTCATTTTGTGTGTTGTGTAATGCAAAAATTTTTATGCAGGCATCGTTTTAGGAGCTGATTTATCACAACTAAATTGAGGTGAGGTTCACAACTGTGCTAAATTTTTTAGATTTTGCTTTGTGACTTATAACATTTTGGCCAGACATAAGTAATTTTATGGAGATACCTCTCGCAACTTGTAAGGTTCTCATTAAGGACGCACTAATCAATTCTGCAAATCAGAGATGGATTAGCGCTAACACCTGTGAAATTGCTAGGCAAACATGGCCAAGGCGAAATTTACGTCTGTCCAAGAGTATTATAAAACTGAGTAGACTTCAAATCAGGACCTTAGTAGGGGCCCTCACAGGACATTGTCTCATAGGAAATCATGCAAGGAGATTAGGCGTATACACGCATGATTTCTGTCGTAGCTGCAGAAATGAGGAGGAATTGGAAACAATTCAATACCTTTTTTGCACATGCTCTAGCCAGAAACAGAAACCGATTTTTAAAATCCTA
Organism: Anastrepha fraterculus; assembly: GCA_037575425.1. Lineage (NCBI taxonomy): Eukaryota > Metazoa > Arthropoda > Insecta > Diptera > Tephritidae > Anastrepha > Anastrepha fraterculus. The sequence continues at coordinate 28,690 of JAYXIM010002889.1, forward strand.
CTTCTTAACGAATATAGATAATCTATACACTTTAGGTATCAACAACCTTTTACGCTTTGTCAAAAGCTCAGGATGGTTCAATATGGAAAGGGAAATGCAGCCCAGCCCCCGCGGCTCACAACGGACCCATTTCGTGGTCTAAGTGGCATCGTTGTCTCTATGTGCGATGCGACTGCCAAACCTACCTACCTACTTATAACTTTTTGCCCTAAATTTGTTTTGAATATGCGCGAAATCGGACCACCAAGCGGCTAAAATTTCAAAGATAAAAGAGTCTATAATTTGTTGTGAGAAGTCCTCTAACTATCGAATGCTCCTGGTAGGGTAATCAAATCTTTATTTCTAAATAGCGGATAGAGACTTTATTTTTAGTCATACGAGTACATGTGTATGTATTTTTTTTTATATTCATAGATACATACGTATTGTGTTAAAGCAATTTGAGTTTGTCAGTTAGTTTCCCTTTTTTTAGAGAAAATTTTCGTGCATTTACGTTTTCTACATCAAGATTTAGTTTTTTATATGCAATGGCTAGCATTATATACTCGTACATTGGGGTGGGTCGAATTATTAAAAGACATATTTCCGTCAAATCGTATGATATTTGACCATTCTATAGATAATTTCCGAAAAAAAGTGGAAAAAACTACGAGTGCATATGGTAGGACATACGTTTTCAGCCCGCGCATTTTTCAATAAAAAATGTATCTTGCTTTGCTCTCAATTATATTTAATGCCTTTTAAAGTGTAGAAATTCACATTTCCGCACAGTTACTGCTTAGGCAATTTTGTTTTAAATTAATTTTATTTTATTTTAGCCGGGTTTCACCAAATCAATTTTAATGTTTATGAGGTTCAAATTTAAAGTTGTACTGTTTTAATACGAAACTTTGCATTTAAATTTGTGCAATTATTCCCATCAGGCCTATTTTTAAAACCGTTTTCGAATAAAAATGTTTTGTTATCTAAATCATTTTTCCATATTTCCCAGTCTTCTAAATAAAGTAGCTGTTTTCGGAAGGCGTTACCTTCTGTATTCTCTACGTCGTATGAATGAATGTAAAGTGTCATTCAAAAGTGCCGCCTGGTAGGCATTAGTGAATAATTCATAGACATTATTTTTTTACGTCCTCTTTGATATTTTTTAAGTGGACAGATATAAAATTTTACTCGAGAAAACCACGAGCTAAAATTATTGAAACTTTATATGAAAATGTCCGATCAAAAACTTAATGTGTGATTTTTTTATTAGAAATATTCGTCCGAATGAGTCGAAAATTCAAAGATTGGTTAACATTTTTTAAGAAACTGTTACTGTCGAGGATAGAAAAAGAACTGGCATACTAAAAACTGGGCGTTCTGTTGAGAGTATTGCTGTTGTAGTGGCAAGTGTTGCTAACCAACCTTCAACATCGAAATCTGGACCTTCGCAACAATTAGCCATTGACTGACTGGTGGATTTTATCCGCACACGTGCTCATGGTAGAAATTTAAGTGAACAAAATTCATTATACAATAAGACTTTTTGAAAGGAAATTCCCTGTTTCAACGAATGTTCCAGAGAATTTTAAAAAACCTTATTTGCACCAGGAAAGAAATTACCCTCTACAAAAAGAGAAAGTGATTTTTTTTTCTTTGTACACAACTTCATTATAAAAAGGGGTACGAAAACTTTAATTGTTACAAAAAATGGAAGCAAGTAGTTCTATTTCATCATATAAATACATATGTGCAGGTGGCCCTCCTTCAATACGGATTCTTCAACACGGTTTCGCTGGTGTGTTAAAGAATATCTTTTTAACAAAAAGTTTCAGTCCAGAGCCATGACCGTGTCATGTATAAATCGTGGGTCGTCTTTTGAAAGGGGGAAAAGCATCTCACATTGGAAAAAGCTTTAACTTGAGTGTAGCAACAGTCCGGACTATCAAGAAAAACGAAAAAGAAATAAGAAGTACAGTTGCTGTAGGATCATTGACATCCGCAAAAGGTGCAGCTCGCGCTCGGGCGTCAATAACTGAGAATATAGAAAAGGCACTCAGCATTTGAATTGATGATTGCTGTAAAAAAAAGTCCATTAGATGGCAATGCCATCAAACAATAAGCACTTTAAATTTATAAACATCTTAAAGAACAAGGAGAATCCTCTGTGGCAAGTAAAGGTTGGGCGGCCGCCATAGCCGAATGGGTTGGTGCGTGACTACCATTCGGAATTCACAGAGAGAACGTCGATTCGAATCTCGGTGAAACACCAAAATTAAGAAAAACATTTTTCTAATAGCGGTCGCCCCTCGGCAGGCAAGGGCAAACCTCCGAGTGTATTTCTGCTATGAAAAAGCTCCTCATAAAAATATCTGCCGTTCGGAGTCGGCTTAAAACTGAAAACATCTACGTTAAATGCGTGTTAGAAGAAAATATGGCTCTCTTCAGTTGAAATAGAAAACGTGCCTGAATCGTTAGAAAATGAAATTGGTGACATATTAGAACTTGCTAAATCAATCGGAGGCGAAGGTTTCGCGGATATGGCTTTTGTGGGCGTTCAAGATTTATTGATGGAAGGAGGTGACGAAGCGGATTTAATGGAAATGGCATCCCAAGTGATAAATCAAATCGATTCAGGGGACTAATGAAGATTGTTGCGTTGGTTGTGTTAAATTAAAATAATATTTTTAGTGTTTTTTGTTTTGTGTTGAAAATAAATTTATATTTGCAATAAAAATCACGTTGTTTATGAATTAAAGAATTACAAAAAATTGTTTTTAATAAGTTTTCGGAACATAATCGCCGCTTTTGGACTGGCGCTGTGTCTCATACAACTCAGCATTTTCTAGGAACGTATCTACCGCCTTATAGGAGGGTTACATGTATATCTTATATATAAAATAAAGTCAACTTTTTGTGTGTGTTCGCTAACCGGCCGTGTCTTTGCACCGAATTAAACCAAACTTACACACACTGTTAAGAAGGTATTGAAGATGGTTTCCGTATAGTTTGGATACCTATGGGTGGATAGGGTTCGAGATATAGGTCAAAACGTACCGACACTTACGTACAAAAAAACCGACACTTCAACCTAAAATATCGTTTGTGACCTACTACAAGTTTTAGAAGTAGTTAGTACTTGTCCAGTAAATTTTCCACATTGCGCCAAAATTTCAGAATATCTGTGATAGGAGTATTCTTGATTTCATTCGCATCTATTTGATCTTGTTGAAAGATGTGGGGTGTTTTCTTTGCTAAGGCAAAACAGTTGCACAAGATGTGCTCCTTGGCTTCATCATCCTTCAGACAAAGCCGACACTCTGTCTCACTGCCAATGTGAATTTTTGAGAGATGGTAATTTAAGTAATAGTTAGACAACTCATTCGTTTCCTGTTGTCTACTTTACGCATGTTATGCAATTCAGTATTGCAGATAAAAGGTCTTATAAGCCTTCTGGCTTGACGAAGTTCTTGTGTGACTTCCCAATGGGCAATTGTTTGAGTAACATATTCTCCCAACTACATATTTAACTTGAAATTGCCCACTTGATACCACAGTATGGTTCTCGCTCTAGCAAGTTCATCAGTTATTTCATTAACACAAGTTTATTGGTAATACTAAGTTGATTTAAGGTCGCTAAGCCATTCGTGCTTTTAATGCAGGTTGACTGGCTGAGCATAGGTCCACCCTAATGCTCATATATTCTTGTAAGTATCCTTATGTGCCCTTTTATAGCATTGTTGATTTATAAAATTAAAGTTTACATTTACAACTTAACTGCTTCACTTTTGCAAAATCTATGTGCATAAATTAGCAATAAAATTTTATGCGTTACATTTTTGACCGTAATCGTATAACAAAAAGTTTTAGCCTAATACTTACTTTTTCCAACGGTAAATATGTGCCACACAGTGGGCATGCTACTTTTTTTAACATTGAAAAGTTTAGTAAATTTACGTTAAAAGTTGCCAACTGCTGATGGTCTATACCATTTTATCGCAATAAAAAATGGGGTGAGCTGAAGAAGGGGATAGGACGAAAAATTGTAATGACCCAACAATTGAAGTACAAAAATAAAATTAGATCACAGCAGTTGGGAGTAGAATTCATGCTAAGAGGCGAAAGTATTACAGAAAGAAATATGTATCTAGCAATAGCCAAATTCACACATCAATACACGCATACACACATACAAATATATGTGTATGCAAATATGTGTTATTTAAATGAGAACACCGTGAATTTATTGCAAATAAAAATTATTGCGGGGCAATCTAAACTAAGCGCGAGTCTATGCTACTGACAGTTAGGTCGCCTGACATTCGACGGGTAATTTTTAACGGCTACTGAAGCTTGTCACTCACACTCATTTTTTTTAACCATACACATACATATACAAGTAGAAGAAAAACTATGCTACATTTAAAAAAAAAAAAACAAAAACAAACTTTCCTATATGAGCGTAATTCTACGTTTTCAATTCGTTCCACGACTTCAATTGCACCCAGGAAGGAGTTGAATGGACGTGTGTGTGTGTACGTGGCATAAAATGTAAGAAATTTATTGATGCTGATATTGACTTTTTATTGTTGCCATTAAGCTGGCCAAGAGCAGCGCGCTGCACGTTGCTGGAGAGCGCCTCATGTATGGTAAGCCTTTACGCGTTTGCATTTGTATTTTCTCTGTTTTCCTTTATCACACACACACACGTATGTGTAATGTCTATACCAGCGTTTGTTCAACTACTCACTTTCACTACTTTCCACAACACTTTCGTTTCTCTGACTCCAACTCCTTCGTTGAATACTCGTATAAAATCAAAAAACAGTGAACAACTCAACGCTTTTACGGATTTTGAAGCGTGTTAGCGTGACAAATTTTTACCCCTATCCCTGATGTTGTCAATGCGTCTTAGAAGGGGTCTGATTTTTATTCGTTTCACAGATTTCGGTATTTGATATTCCGTTTTTATTGTTTCGACCTATGTTAGCACCTCAATTTGTCTTCGGAAATGTGAAAAATGTGGAAATTAGTTGGTTGCTGTTTCTGCACGCGTCTGCCACGCTACTCCCCATTTTTATAATTTTACTTTTATTTTTTGCTCTCTGGACGCCACGTCCGCCTATTTGTTTTTTCCCATATAAAGTTATTTGTTGTTTGTTTATGCGATTGTCTGTCTCTGTCTGCTCCGTAGTCGGTGCTAGTGTGAATTGTCGTTGTTATTGCTGTCGCTTTGCTATTTTGATACGCGTTGGTTTCAACTGTTTCGCTTTCATCAATCACTTCAAATGTCACACCTATTCGCGTGTGTTGCCTGAAGTTTTCAAATGCACGAATAAATATTTTTCTTCACACATTCAGATGTATGAATAAAGGGCAGCTGAATTCCTTCGCGAAGAAAGTGTCATCAACAGCTAAACCTTGAAGAATTTTTAGTAAATGAGTAAAGTTTTCCGAAAGATACAAGTTAGTGTAGATTGCAGACATTAACCATTTGTGTTGTTTCTACTTGGATATAAATTTGGTATCTGTTTCGAAAAGCTTTTTTTGCCACAGACTTTGCTTTTTTCTTCTGCATGTGAAACGCTCACTTTTGTGGGAGTGAAGGTAAGCTAATTTTATGAGTGAAACGTACTTTAATTTCAAAAATAAGCAATTCACTCTATAGCACAGCGCCTTGAGCTCATGTGGGCTCAAGAGAGGCAGATGTGGAGTTTTAGGAAGATTTTGATAATTTTTTATATATGAGCTCAAAAATTAAATCACAGCTGATAGAATGTACTTGTCAACCAAAAAGATATTGAACTTTTTAATCAGAATTAAAAAAAACAAAATTAAGTATTAAAGTCTTTTAAACCATTAAATTAAAAAAAAAAATCGAATAAAACAACTTGGAACCCGTCACGGACTTAGATATCTTCTTTGATACCAATTTTATTTTTTGTATATACATATAATTGGCGCGTACAACCGTGTTGGGTGTTTGGCCGAGCTCCTCCTCCTATTTGTGGTGTGCGTCTTGATGTTGTTCCACAAATGGAGGGACCTACAGTTTCAAGCCGACTCCGAACGCCAGATATTTTTATGAGGAGGTTTTTCATGGCAGAAATACACTGGGAGGTTTGCCATTGCCTGCCGAGGGGCGACCGCTATTAGAAAAATGTTTTTATTAATTTTGGTTTCACCGTGATTCGAACCGACGTTCTCTCTGTGAATTCCGAATGGTAGTCGCGCACCACCGGCGGCCGCGAGATAACACCCCAAATATTTACAAAGAGGACTGACTGGGATGAGTATCGAAAACACATCTCCCAACAACTCATTCTAAGTACACCTTTGAGAACACAACTTGACATTGAGCGTAGCATCATACATTTTAATGACATAGTTATTGACGCAGGATTCAGATTCACACCTCAGCAAAAATATATTGCACAAAACACTTCAAATGACATTTCTATTAAGAAGCAAATCAAGGAAAAAAGAAAATTGAGAAAAAGATGGCAAATAACCAGATCTCCTGCAGACAAACAAAGGTTAAACTTAGCTACAAAAAAATTGAAGGCTCCTACACATGACACAAATTATTCCTTGTGGAAATCTACAAAAAAACTTAAAAACCAGATAAAGCATCAACCCCCACTAAGAAAAGATGACAACACATGGGCTTTTACAAATGATGAAAAAGCAGTGACATTGGGAAATTATTTTGAAAATGTCCTATCGAACGATGGACATAAACAAATTAACACGATTAGTAATGTTAATACTGATAACATCACAAAAATAAGAAAAACAAGCACACAAGAAGTGATATTATGCATCAAAATTCGAATTAAACATAAAAAAGCACCCGGATAGGATATGCTGACAGGCAAAGCACTTACGGAGCTACCAATTGAGGCTTATCTATTCCTTAGAAACGTATTTAATGCAATGTTTCGCTTTCAATACTTCCCAAAAGTATGGAAAGTCGCAGAAATCATTGCGCTACCAAAACCGCGTAAAAACCCAACAGCTTTAACTTCATATCGACCTATAACCTACTTCCGACTATATCTAATTGCAGAAAAACTTTTACATGACAGAATTATCCCAATACACGAAAAACATGATTCCAGATCATCAATTCGGTTTTCGAAAAAAACACTCAACTATCCAACAAATACATCGAGTTACACAAAAAATAGTTTCAGACATGGAAAATAAACGATACTGCGTTCCTGTATTTTTGGACGTCGCAAAAGCTTTTGACAAAGTTTGGCACAAAGGCCTCTTGCATAAAATTAGGACAATATTACCACTGGACTATTATTTAATTATCAAGGGCTACCTACCTCACTGATCGATGCTTCTACATTAAATACAATGACAAATACTCACATATATATCCAATAACAGCAGGAGTTCCTCAAGGCAGCGTTCTAGGACCACTGCTATATGTCTTATTTACCTCTGACATACCACTCCCAGACGAAACTAATTCTACTATAGTAACATTTGCAGACGACACAATTTCATTGTCATCTGACAAACACCTCTCAACCGCAACAACAAAATTACAGATGTACATCAACAATGTAAAGAAGTTGTTTGACAAATGGAGTTTAAAAGTAAATGAAGACAAATCTGAACAAGTAATATTTACGACAAGAACAAAGATTATTGCTATGCTGATTAAGCTCAACAATAAAAATATACAAATTGAAACATCTGCAAAATATCTTGGAATCCCCTGGACTCAAAATTAACTTGGAAAGATGATATCAAAAAGAAAATAAAACAAATAAAGGAAAAATTTCGACAATTGCATTGGCTAATAGGTAGAAGTTCTAAGCTCAATATTTCTAACAAACTTTTAATCAAAAATAATATACGTATAATAACAATGTCCGACAGGTACATAAAAAATTATGACATCCATACTACGTTCAATATACCATTAATCGACGAAGAAATAAAAGCGATATAAAGAAGGTATTTTAACTAAATAAACCAGCACAAAAATACATTCTCACAACTTGAAAGAAGAACTTTACGACGTCTGAAGAGAAACCGACCAATTGACCTACTAAATTTAATATAAATTCTCGTATGCTAAAATAACTGTTCATATAAAATGTAATTGTTTTCCTAAATGTAATCGCTGTATTGGTCGTGGCACTGGCCATGATGAAATATATTTAATAATTTTCCTAACTAATTGTTAAAAAATGTACTAGATGTCAGTATGACAGATGTATGATTAATGTAGGAAAAAAAAATTATATAACTTCAGTATTAGTTTAGTTTTTAGCCGTGTGGAGTTGCTTGTCTCCCATCGGTCGCGTCTCCAAGTGTTGGATAGGCGAACGCTCGGTAGATATGCAGGGTAGGCGGGAAATGAAATACCTCTCGCGTACCAAAATAGGCAATATCTGCTTGGAGGTGTAGGTTGTTTGTTTAACTATCACCAATCTAGGATAGGCGGGCTAGCAACTCACCCTACTTATTCGAATATTAATTGCTAACAAATCGTCAAATTCACAGCCTGGTTGAATAATCGGAAACCCTCGTTGACAACTTTTGGCTATCGAATAAGGACTAAGATTGGTGTTAGAGGAATTAAATGCTTTCTTAAACCTATGAAGTCGGCTATTTTTAAGTAGAAATATGCTGTTTTATTGCAGTACCAGGTAGAAGTGACAAAATTCGTGTTCTTAGATTTATTTTTAGCGCGAGCATTGAATCTGCAAAGCAGGCACCGTTAGCACAGATAAAATTTGAAGGAGAAATGTGATTACCGTGTTATAAGTGTACCTGTACATGCAATACTTATTTTTTGTATTGTTACAGAAATCGGATGTTTCTACTGTTATTTTATAAAGAATGCTTTTAGGAATAACAAAATTCATTTTTAGGTATTTTCTATGAAGACAAACCAACACAAAAATTAATTATTTATGCTTTGACTTAAAACTACGTAGGGTTTATGTGGATTCGTGCTGCATACAATTGGCTTCTGCCACCCTATGCTCCACAATGAGTTAAAGGAAAACATACTATATAGTATTTAGTTTTACTAGCCAGTTTGAAATCATGTCTTTTTGACTTCTTGAAATAAATAAATAAAATAAAATAAAATTATTGTTATTATTATAATTTCTCATTATAATCATTAAAGAAAACGGGCTGTCATTTTGAAAACAAGTATCTATTCAGTTAATTTAAATGTAATTCAATATGGCTAACATTTACGACGAGATTCTAGATTTTGACTTTTAAGAATCAAACAAGAAAAAAAAAACAAGATCCAGCAATTGATTTTCTATGTAGCCTTCAATCGCAAGTTGTTTGTACTCCTACAACTTGATGCCATAGCTAAACAATTTGTTAGCTCGATTTTTCATCGGTTGTCACATCTGCTTGTCCAATTTAAGGACGCCGTGCGCTCCAAACAGCAAGCGGATGTCACACATGCCCTGGAGCGCTTTGCAACGGTTGCCAAACATTTGTTATCTGTTTACTGATGAGCTGAAATGTCAACGCAGTTGTTGTTTTAAAACCAAAAAAATGATGCGAAGCAAAAATAAGAAATACTTTGAGTGAAAAATTTTAAAATAACGCAGACTTTCAATATTAATCGATCTCGGACGACGGTTCATTAGTCAAATTGGCATTAGCACAAATGAATAGAGGAACTTATTGAGGCACACATGCTGCTTTACATATACATATGCATACCTTCATCCACATGCTTATATGTGTGCATATTTGTAAATGCATATATCGTCATGTCGTCGAGTGCATGCAACGCCTCAGCGTAAAAATCACTGCTGGGGCGGACAATGCAGCTAGCAAACGTACATACGCCACCACCATGTGCATGTGCGTGCAACCATTTGTGGCAAGTGAGGTAAAATGCCTAATTAATAAAGCAAACAGCAGCGCATCCGATCGGTGAACGAACACTTGAAACTCTCTTCGTACATAAGTATCTACGTTATAGGTCTATTAATCAATGTTTCCGATCCGTGGGCGAGGGTGTATTCCGTTACGAAGCAAGCGGCGGGCAGATCAAAAGTAAATTAATCAAAAATTGAAGAAAAATACACAAGCACAAGCAATTGCTATGAAAATATTATATGTATTTGGAAATTGATTGTTGACATTGATATTCGTACAAACGCGTCAAACGTGAGGCATGAAGCTCCGAAGGACATAGACATTTTTTCTATAATGATACACGCATTCAAGAGGTAGGTTGTATTAGGATTGGCGTGAGTTATTTGACTATTTCTACTCTCTTATATTCTTTGGTGTTTCTGCAAGAAATCTCGCCAACATTAGAATTAATTATGTGGAACAAATCGAAGAGTCGGCAAAATCATAAGAATAGTCAAAAAATGCTAAAATATTGATTGGGTGAAATGTTATGCGTGTTTTTGCTGTTGCAATTCGAACTATGCGCATAAATTCAAAATCAATTCAAATTTCTACTGCTTTGTTCATTTTTCTACGGTACGGCATACGGAACAGGATGCATGCCGCCAAGGCATCCATTTGCCATTGAACGACTGACCATTGGTCCGTGGCAATGACGGCCGCACAAAGCAGTCATCAGCTGACAGAAAAATATAAGAACATGCATAAATACATATAAACGTACGTACATACATACGTACATTCTTCTAAATGACGGTGGGCGTACGCGCGTGCGACAGGATGTCAATTGTTCGCCATTTTTGGCTAATGCCCAGCTACCAACACGGCATCAATTGATTGAGCTGCCCCCTTATTTGCTCCCTATGCAGATTGACCACTGTCTGCTATTTCTTCGATCTTTTTTGAATAAATTTATTTGTTTATTCGAAGCTCAGAAAAAAATATTTACTATCCCATTGGCAAAATAATTATTGTTATGCTAATGGTTAGCTGTGTTGGTCATCACAAAATTATTTAAGGGTGCTCTATGCATTCAATGGGGGCAATGGGGTGTCTTACGCATGAGAACGTCGGTCAATGGTTGAGAAAAGATGCGCTAAAAGGCAACTGTATTCAGGCGCAAAATTTATGAAGTTATTACCGAGCGGTAAAAAGATGCAAGTACATACATACTAACATTGAGATTTTACCAGGGTTGTCCATTCACTGATATGAATTGTCATTGTCTGAATTGAGATGTCAAACGCTAAACATGCGCTGATACACACAAGTGGAGGTGTGGGCTATACTTCAAGTAAAAGGGAGTCGGTTCGTTTGAATTCTTGCTTATTAACTAACGACATGGTTTGTCTTACTTTGCTTTCGATATCCACATCATTGAGCTTTTCAAGGATAACCAATTTAGACAAAGTGCTGTAAGGGCTATTCTGTTCCAAGCTGCCTTTAAATCGACATACATGAATATGTGGTGGAAAAAAGTCTCTTCTGAGACTACTTATTGTAAATAAATTTGCATCAGTTTGGATGATATTGTCCAGAGCTGCGAACAATTGCAAGACTGCGGTCTAAAAAATTCAATTGTTGTTTGTTTCTTTTTTGATAAGATAAAACATAAGAAATCAGTGTGTGATGTGTAAATTTAATACAAAACGGAAAATTAAGATAGAAGTCTATATAATTAAAGAAAACAAATCAAAATGCATACATTCAAAAATAAATACAAAATAAAGAAAAATTAATTGGGCTTAACAACGTAGCGGTTGTCTAGCCGATCATTTGCATCAGCCGGAACGGTAGGCGCTATTAAGACTAGGGTGGTCCATCATTTAATGACAGAACTCATGGATTTCGGCGTTGTTCACTGGTGAGTAGTGCACCTAATAGAGTATGCGAATGTTGTCGATTTCCGCATAAATGTCTGTCAGCGGTCTAACGTACCTGCGGACACGATCTCGTCCCAATCAGTACCTTCTAGTCAAATATTTTGCATAGTAATTTGGGCTGTAATTATTAATGGGGCGAGCCACCCGAGTAGATCAAACAGTTTAGCGATTGCTGAGAGTATCGCTGTTTTCGTAAGAATGTCATGGTTTTCCATTGGCTTTGATATATGTAAAATAGAATTGATCGGAACGAGCATTCCATCTTGTGTCAAGCGCGTTTGCCGAAAATCTTCATTGAGCAAATAATCTTTTGGTGGTTTTGATTCACCGCTTCCCGGCGCCCTAGAGAAAATTTGTATATGAGAGCCATAGCGAGTTAGCTATGATGAAGCGACTTTGTATATAGCCGCTGAGCTTACATCCGATATGCCTAGGATAAATGAGTAGGAATATTTTTTTATATAATATTATATTTTACATACTTTACTTTCCCATGCTTTGAAAAGCAATGCAATTAATACAAGTTTGAATGGCCATTTTTGACCATCCTATGATGGGATCAAACTACTTTGGGTACTTTTATTCGGAACACTTTGAAAAGCAATGCTATTACAAAATAGGTAGTTTGTCAAATCGAAGTGCTGCTAAAGCGAGAGTTAAAACTATGACATTAAGTGTCAGCGTAGGCCTAGATGTAACATTCCTAGTTAGCACTGATTCGGCTCTCATAGAAGCCTTCGTCAGCCCATGCATAGTCTCCCTGCTTGAAAAGATAACCGTGGAATCATGAATAAGTGACATCGGGATATGGATACCGACTGACAAGTCGGGGTCCAACAACCATGAATTTGATCAACAAAAAAAAAAAAAACAATAGAAGAAGCTATAGTAATAGCAACCACACAATCTTTAGCTCTAGCAAAAAAACTGCAGGCGGCAGTATCAAGAGCGAGGAGCTACTAAAAACCCCTTTAAAAAGAGCTCCAGATTGGCTCATTCGCCTCCGGGAGAACCAGATCTGCATGACCATGTATGCAGTACAGCGATGTCGCAAAGGAGGTCACAACGGAAGAGCTCAATCGCAGCATCAGCGCTAAGATTAAAGAGCTAACGGAGATGATGGAACTCCCAAAGCGAAATATTAACTAGCCAGCGGGATATGGTTTTCAGCATTTCTCAGCTTCACAAGAAGCTAGAAGGATCCATTCTGACTTTTAGAATAATGAGGCGAAAAGGAACAACAAAAAGTGTTGTACCCGAAGTTAAAAACGGAAGAACGGACATACAACTGGTTCATTGTGTCAAAGCCACGCTCTGGTCGACCTAGCATGCGGACGTGAAAAACGAACCATAGTCTAAACAGTGAAAAACAATCCTCGAATTACGGCTCCAAAAATATGTAAAAATATTTAAAATTTCTTTAGCGAGCATGTGCACGACGATACTGTACGTAAAATTCTTAAAAAAGATGGGTATCGCGGACATGTAGCATGTAGAAAACCGTACATATTCGAAATCCACAGAAAAAACGCATGGATTTTGCAAACGATTAACTTTCGAGCATCCAGAATTTTGGGAACGTGTTCTCTTTTCGGATGAAAGCAAATATTACATATTTGGCATTAAAGGAAGAAAACTAGTGTGGCGTATGAGCAGCACTGCGCTCGAGAAAGAAAATCTTGAACCAACTGTGAGGCATGGCGGGGGAGGTGTGTATGGCGGCGCAAGGAGTTGTTTTTATGGAGTCAACAATGGATCAATTTTCGTATTTAAATATTTTAAAGACTAGCATGATGCAAAGCGTTCAACAGTTGGAGTTTGGTGATGATTTCTGTATTGTGATTGCTGTATAACACAAATCACCAATCGCTCCAAATAACGCCAGCAACATTTCTTTGCCTTTGCCCCAAGTACTGCCGGCAAGCGATTTTAGGACTTTAGTAGTAGTTGCCGTTGCGTGCGCTAACAAGGAGAGTAAACTATCAAAGCTGACGCCCAAAATTTTGGGTCACAAATATTACAAAAATGTTTAATTTATAAATGCCCCTACATTGTTGCAACTCTTACACAATCAACGGATTTGAAAGTCACCGAAAATTTGTGGTCGGTTTTGAAGACAAATATGAGAAAATTTGACATCCATAACAAATCTGATCTTAAAAAAGGCGACACTTGAAGAGTGGAACCAAATTAGTCTAGAACACACATAAAGTCAGTTGATTTCACGCCACGTAGACTTCAAGCTGTAATTGGTAATAAAGAATACATAGATACTATCAACTCAGATGATTCATACTGCTCGCTAAGGATACATCTCATTTGGGACCACGCACAGTCAATAGTATCTTACTAAACTGGACTTGCGAAACAGTACACCTACGTAACATACCCTTAACTCCAGCCTCTATAGCTTTAATTTTTCACTGCGGTACCACCGTTTAAGCATTGCTTCGCAGGACCAGTATAATTTTCTCATATGTTTTTCTGACTTTTCTTTACTTCTTCCGCAGTTCGTATAGCGCATTCGCGGACCATTCTTTCTACTTGTCCCACACCATCTTCGATTGTAGCATAAGATTTACAATGTTGCCTCGAATTGTGCTCTCTTTTTTATTATTTCTTTGATCGACGTTCTTTCAGATACATACAGAGGTCACACAATTTATTCGTACACAAATATTTAACAAATATATATATAACAAATATAATTATAAATATAAGTTATACTAAAAAAACTATATAAAATTATTCATCTAGACCTAGTTTAACACCCTTACTGGTTTATTTCAGTGTTGTGTAGAGTAATCGAAATACAAGGAGGCGCTAAATTAATCACTCTATCGCAGGATTTATACTTTTTGTAAATGGCGTCGGACGTCAATCACATTTTGCACTCGTGAACTAGACAGCCGCAGTATCAGAACAGTCAAATAATTGTGTTTTGGTTATTTATTGAAAAAGTTATTCAAAAACAAGATTGAGTGATTAATTTTGCGCCACCTTCTATAAGTATGGGAAAAAATAAATTTGGAGTTCAGTTTATTTAGCTGAATAAAACTGTATAATGTTGGTTCTAAATTTTGAAAACTAATTGCTGTTGGTTACTACTTTTTCGTTTTCTGCACCAAAAAAATTGGATAAGTTGTGATGACAGAAGCCATGTTCACAAGTTGAACGATGTCGTCGAACGCCCTTGCTTTCGCTACTCACATTCACTTAGAACTGCGAAACGTTTCAGGCATAAATCTTAATTTTAAGTGTTTGATTTGGATTAAATAATTTCTTTTCGGTTAACACAAATCCAATTTAGAATATATATGGAAGCAAGAATGTTTTCGAAAACAGAGCCATACATACATACATATGTTCGTGTGTCTGTGAGTGGAAGTAAAGTGTATTTAAGGATGAGGGCGTGCGGGCTAATACTGTAGCGGAATTGCACTAATAAGCCGACACGTACATGACCACGTCATGTCACCAAAGGCAAGAAAGCGCCGTAGCTTGAAATGCGCTTGTTGGCAGACATTTACGCTCGCAGGTCATGCCGCGCTCATAAATACTGCCACACAACCGCGCTTTTTATGCCAGCCAGTTGTACTCTACAATATATGTATGCATGTTTGTATGCACATCTTCGCATATGTATGTATGTACGTATATGCATTTAGCATAGTATAACACATGCCTGCCTTTCAAGCCAGGAGGATGTGACAACGTAAATCCTATCCACTGCTGCGCGATCTCCTGGTCTCACGAAGCTCAAACATGGGCCATAAATTTCATGAGCACACGAGCATTGAGTACGGATTTATGTAACAGGAGCAATGTTAAAAAGTATGGTTAAGAGCTAAAACGCAAATGGAAAGAGAGCGACGAGATGAGAAAGTGTATGAGAAGGCAAATCCTGCACAACCGCTGCCGTGCTAGCGCATTTAATCTACTTTAAACTTTGTCGCCTCTTGCGAAATGTACAAGGATTGCATTTGAATTGCGCACCATTGCAGGGGCGCAAGGGGGGAGTGAAGTGGTAATAAGTATATAAAGCGTTTTTCAATAGGTGCGCTTCAACTTTTTTCCGATAGGGAGGGCGAACGACGCAATATTTTTTATTTTTCGCTTGTCATTTGTAAACTTCATTAGTATACATTTCATTATGGAACGCTACACACTTGAGCAACGATTGCAAATCGTGCAAATTTTTTATGAAAATAATCGTGCAAATTTTTTATGAAAATTTATAAATTTTCCAAAAAATCATCTTCAGTGATGAAGCTCACTTTTGGCTCAATGGCTTTGTCAACAAGCAAAATATGCGTTACTGGGCAGAAAGCAATCCACACGTGATTCATGAGGCACCGTTGCATCCCGAAAAAATCACTGTTTACATGCCGGCGGCGTAATTGGCCCATATTTTTTCGTTGACGAGAACGAGCGCCACGTTACTGTGAGTGGAAATCGATATCGCGACATGATAAACGATTATTTTTGGCCGCAATTGAATGGTATGGACTTAGATGGCATGTGGTTTCAACAGGACGGGGCCTCAAGCCACACAGCACACGCTACAGTTGATTTGTTGAAGAGTAAGTTCGATGAGCGCATTATTTCCAGAAATGGACCGGTCGAATGGCCGCCGCGCTCGTGTGATTTGACGCCTCTAGACTATTTTTTTTGGGGTTATGTGAAGTCATTGGTCTACAGTAATAAGCCGGCGACGATTTGTGAGCTCAGAGCCAATATTGAACGCGAAATTGCTAGAATTTCGGCCGATTTATGCAAAAGAGTGGTCGAAAATTGGGTTCAACGATTGGACTTCGTAAAACGTGCACGCGGCGGTCATGCAAAAGAAATCGAATTTCATACTTAAATGTATATGTTTAAACTCGATAATAAAAAAAAAATTAGTTAAAAAAGTCAAACCGTTTGTGTTTTATTCAAAAAAAAAGTTGAAGCGCTCTTACTGAAAAACGCTTTAGATGTGGGTGTCACACTGCGTTATCAACGCTAGCAATAGTCTAGCAACTGGGGCCGTTTCCACTGCACGCTTTATTATTTGCGTTAAAAAAAATTACACTGAAGTATCCTTTGCGATGTAACTCAAATGTTGGCAGTTGCAAGTATTTCGCGGGCAAATTATGTTGCATACATACACATAGATGTGCAGATATTTATTGGTGTGCACGCGTATCAGCGAATCTACGTCAAATACAGTGTGTTAGTGAAATGCAAAAAGCGATAGAATCATAATGAATAACAAATAAATTACTCCAACGGTGTCGATGGTAATGACTCATTTTCGAAACTGCGAAGATCTATAATGTGTTGTCCGATAACTATAACCACTTCCTAATTTCTGTTTATTATATTAAAATCCAAGTGACTGTAAAACTGCAGACCCAAATATATGAGTTGAGGGGAGTCTACTTGAGGTGAAGGGATCTTTTACGGGAAAAGTTTCCGGACCGTGTTACCTCTCAAAGAGGTCGTGACAATTGGCCACCGAGATTTTGTGATTTAACACCTTGTGACTTTTTCCTTTGCGGCCACGTGCTCAGCGGTTGATTCAAGACCTCAAAGATGGAATTCGTGAGGCTATCGTGGACATATAGCAGCCACTTTGCATTTCGGTTATGGAAAATTTCATGAAAATTGTCCTGTAAGCGTGGTCATGGTGGTCATTTGCCTGATGTTATTTTGTACTATTAACGGCATACCTTCCTCCTTATAATGAAATAAACATCCGACACGCACGACACGTACTCTTCTACTGTCCAAGATTCGAAAGAGAACGTGAGGAGTTAGCCACAATCCTCGGAAGACAGCGAGACTAGTGAGACTAATTCAACTGGCAGTATGTGCATTTCAAAACATTGCTGGGATGCTGCATGCAAGTTTTCCAAGCAAGTAATCCTGTTCGCAAACGCCAATGGTTAGATAAAGCTGAAACACCAGAACCGACCCCTAGAGATGGCCTTCACCCCAAGAAGATTCTTCTGTCCATTTGGTGGGATATGGTCGGTATTGTTTATTATGAACTTCTGGAACCAATCCAGACGATAACTGCTGATTATTATTCCCATCAGCTTTCAAACCTGAATGAGGCACTTAAAAAAAATCGACCGTCTTTAGTGAATAGGCGCAAAGTTTTGTTTCCCCACGACAACGCAAGACCTCATACCGCAAGGCAAACATTAGGCAATCTGAGCGAGCTCGGATGGGAGCTTGTGATTGTGATCCACCTTTTCCGTGGACTTCAATCCCATATGAGCAACAAGAGCTACTTCTCAAAAGAAGCTATAAAGAGGATATCGAAACGTATTTTGGCTCCAAGGACAAACAAGTTTAAAAATTTGCCTAAACCTTGGGAAGTCATTGTAAATAATGAAGGAAAATATATTATTGATTAATAAATACTTTAAACATCTTTTTTATTAATTTTAAAACCACCTTTAAAAAACGCACGAAGTTATGGACTGACCTGATATTAACGCCCTCTGCCGCGTCTGATCACACCGAACTTCCCGTCAAGTGCTAAAGCTAACATGAAACTGTGTTCCAGAGGAGGTCGACATACATACATACAATTACGGACGCTTCAGTTAATGACTCACGACCATATTATACGCAGACAAGACAGTAATGCACACGACATTACCGCACACTTTCGAAGTTCCATTTACTTCTTAATGGAGTAAAGGAGACTATTACCGACGTATAACCTCCATACGTCATAGGTAGAGAGTCTGGTTTCTTTTGTGGTTGTTATCCACAATCACTGCTCCACCCTCGATGTAATGCAAATGCGGCCCCGGGGTGGAAGTCAGCCGAAGAGGGGAGGTCTGTTGTAGTGGGAGCGTACCCCACATATCATTAGCGCGACGGTATCAATTGAATGTTTCTGTCATTTTTATCCTATATATTTGCCCAGGTGAAGTCTACATTAAAAGCACACCCTAATATTCTCTCCGGCGAGAGAAAACGAAACATGTCCTGAAAAAGCTGAGAAAAGAAGACTGCTAAGGCAATTTGAATCTCGCATAAAGCTTTATAGAGGTAGAGGAGGAGTAGGTACTCTTGATTTAATTCCAGAAATGGAGGGATCTATAGTTTTACGCCGCCTCCAAATGGCGGATAGTTTTATATAAGGAGCTTTTGCAAGGTAGAAATACAGTCGGAGTGTTGCCATTACCTGACGAATGGAAATCGCTATTAGGAAAAATATTTTCTTTCATTTTGGAATTTCGTGCCCAAGATTTCCAACCCGGCCGCATTCAGACGAGTAGTCTGCTCCATTTTTTATGGAGGAAGTTATTGGATGCATATTTCTTGTGGTGTGCCTAAGTATAGGAAGAGTACTTTGCTGGATTTATGTAAATAAAATGCAAGTTTACCAGCATTTATTCTGTACAAAATCAAAGTATCATGATTTTTAAGGTTTTACCACTGTATCATGGCGAAAAACTTTGACTCGCCACTGTTACTTCAGCTGCCATTCCTAATATCAGCATTCCAGTAGTTTCTCATATAGCGGACAATCCACTTAATGTTTTTATATACATACATACATACATACATACATATTTTTTTGTGCTCTATGTTTACTGAGATTTAACAAGTTATGGCCACTACAGCCGAACGCCACTTATGTAGATACTTACAAGTAATAAGGATTATATGAATGAGAAAGAGGTTCTTTATACACGGCATTTTTTCACAGATAATTTTTTTTCCACTGTTCTGAGCTTCAAATAGCGATTTGCATAGAAAGGACTCATTTACGTGCGTCGCCAGTAGCAAAGTAGTAAACACTGTTTTAGTAGCTATAGTGAGGGGCAATAAAGAAAAATAGAAGAACAGAAAAAAATTAAATTTTTTTGGAATTTTAAAGTAATATATTTAAAAACAATATTCGCGGCTGCCTAAACCCACCCGTTGCGTGCATATTGCAGTGGTAAGAAATAACTGAAAATTAGAAATGACAAACGATCTAACAAAACCACAAATTGCCTCCATGCGCCAGATTTTTCAATACCCTTTCAAAATTTTCGAATATTCAAAAGCAATTTACGTGCAACATATGAGCTAGCCACAAGTGCATGTGGCTAGAAAGCTAACATTAACCGCAGAAAGACGTAAAAATAATAGCTGGTCGAAATATCTAGGTGCAAAACTGAAGCAAAAAATATTTTTTAAGAAATTTTTTTTTGCCTTTTTTATTTGGATTTTGTTTTTAATAAACTTACCACATGTGAGCATATGCTATTGCGCTACCATTGCAGCGTACAAGTGCACCTCGGGACGCCAATTAACGCAGATATTGCGCCCCGACACGTAAGTGGTAAATTAGCTGCTAAGATCCAAAGATCTATCTATGCGCCACGCCATCATGCCACATCAAGCAACTTTCCGTATTTAGATTGAATGCATTCATGCCGAAGGTGAGATACTGTGTTTAGGCCACCACCGCCACTGTCGCCTCTTCTGCTGCCGCCGTCGCTCGCCTGACAGCGCCGGTGATGTGTCTGGAACAGCTGCAACATGTCCGAACACTCATAAAGGTATTAATTAACTTGTTAATTTTGCATTTGGCGATGAGGAAAATTTGTTGCATTTTCCGTGAAAATCTAAATAAATAAGCCGCCGTGCGTCTGCCAAATGCTGCAGCAGTCAAGTGCCATGTGACATATTCGCGCACGCATGTTGCACATTCACACCGCGTATTTGTTGTGCTACATTTTGTTTCGCGGAGTGTTACAGCCATAATTATTGTGTGAGGTGAAACATGCACTGAGTGATAATTCTGCTGATGGATTGCAAGTGGCTAGAGATTGCCTGTACAGGGTGACCATTATAAGACATTTATTTGTAATAAATATAATTTCAGTAAAATATTTATTTTATAAGTAGAAGTGCGCTAATAAACTAGTGTTTGAAATTATTTGCTTCTTTTAAAATCGGTTATGATCCATTTCTAGAAAATGATTGACAAATTGAATGCCACAACCACATCAAGTGATTGACTAGATGAATTATAGAGAAGCAACCATCGAGCTAGTTTCCCTACGAAATTAGAGGATTGTGCCTCAAAATCTGCTCTTGGAAAGATGGGATTCGTGTCAAGTCAGCAAGTTCTGGGTAAGTACACAAATGTGCATGGTCGCGAGATCTTCCTATCCACCGGTAGATCAAAGGCGCTCGGGGGAATTTCTATGGCTAACTAAGCCGCAGCTGTCGAATTTCGTCAGGACGTTGTCCATTAGGTATATATGCGGTGAGAACTTGTATTGTGTTGAGTCCTTTCTGCAGCAGTCGTCTGGAGGATTAGATGATTGCAGCTTTGTTGTACGTTCTTCTCAGTTGTTCTGCTCTTGCCAACTTGACTCGCTGTTTTTACTACACCAATAGATATAGCGGACTAAGACATCACACACCTGATGAATTTCGCTAGTAGTATGAAGCAGTTAATACATTGCTGACCGATCACAAGTTAACTTTTGTTGGCCAACGTGGCCAAGCGTTGGTGACCGGTCACGGTTAAACTCACGATCATCTTTTTTCCGCACTGTTGGAAATATTGTGGTGTAATTATTTAGTCCGCATACTTAGAAAAAATAGTTACTGTCAGGAAAAAAAATCCGACTAGGACGTTTAGAGTATGTTCTTCGAAAGGAAAACGGAGCAAAAACACGATGCACAAAACTTATGGTGTACCATTACACGTACATAAGTGATTGTTATACTTTTTGTCATAGGAAAAATAAATATTAAAAGTTGAGTAATAAATAAAATTTATAAAAGTTAATTTACATATATTGTTTTACTTCTACATGCGCTTTCAAAACCATAGCCGGACACATGAGGAAATTTTCAGAAAAGTTGCCGGTCGGCAATGTGCTAACACAACCGTAAGTAGTCGTGGTTCGGTTTTCCCGACAACCTTCAAACATAATCTAGAATATTTTCTCCTACCCTCCTTTTCCTGTACTTCGTCTTTTATTCTTTCAATTTTATCACAACGCAAAAATGTGTGTGTCTCGCCTAAGTGGGATCTTGCATGGGCAACCATTCAATCCAAAAAAAAAACCAAACAATTAAAAACTAAAAGTGACCAGTTAAGGAGCAATTAGTGGTGCTGTACCTTAGCCATAACCTTAACCATAGCAATCAGCTGTTCTGATCAATCATATGCGCATCACTTTAAACGATGCAGCATAACGCCACAACCATAGCCGTATATATCTATTTTCGACCTGTGAAATACTTTACATTTGTTTTAAAATTTGCGATAAAAATCAACAACGAAAAATTAATTGACCTAGTGGAAAATTATCCATGTTTTTATGACAAAATGCAAATGTTATCATTAATTCTACTTCAATATCAGCTGTTTGCGGTTACTGACTAATCACCGAATGCTGTAATGTTGCGGCTATGGTTATGGTTACGGCTATGGCGTTGTGGCTACGGTACCACTAACTGCAGCTTTATAGTGCTCAAAATAGTTGTGCTGATGAGTACCTATTCATGTACTTTTATATCGTAAGGGGCAATGTTTGCTCAGTATATTGATCCCTCTCAGCGCGGTTTATTTGAACTCCCGACTACGTCGATTGACGACAGCGGACTGAGCTGAGAGACAGTGGCTCCTGAATCAATTTTCGAAGAAACTGAAGGAGATAGAAACCCATCAAACAACCTTCGAGCATTTTCGAAAGTATAATAACTTCAGGAAAGGAAAATAGGCAGACATTTTACGATGCTTCGATGGCTGGAATTGTGGATCCACATTATCAGAGAATATTTTTTGTACCACTTAATTTTACCTGAATGGTAGTCATCTACGATCACACAACGACGGCTACGGCGGCCGCTGAATTTAGCTATTATTATTATGACTTATTTAGCAAAGTGCGTATGCTATAAGTGTAAAATGTTTTATAGATCAGTACTGGAATAAACCAGTATTTAGTAACTGTTGTTCCGTATTATGGAAAGAATATAGAGGGGGGACATCAGATAACCGCTATTCCACTCTCAGTGAATTTCTTGTTTACACATTTTTAACGCTTATTATGCATTTTGGAAAGTTATTTCGAAAATTAGAAAAAGTATGCAAACTTTTCAATTCCACGGTTTTCTATTATAATCTGTGTAAACATTTTTGGTATACAGTTGTCGTGCATTCGATACGTGGAAAAAATGGTCATCACCATCAACAACAAAATTTATGAAAACTCACGTCGATTTTTTAGTAATTTGCACTTTATTGGGTCAGAATTTAATAAGCTATAAATCTGCATACCAAAAATGTTTCTAAGGATTATATTTAAAACCGCGGAATTTTGAAGAAAGGGTTTTGAAATTTTTTTTTGCATAAATTCTAAGGCTTGAATCGCGGCACAAAAGACCAAAAGGTTGAAGCACAAATCTCATTCATTCAAAACTTAAGCACAGCTTACAGCTTCTAAATGAAATCATCGCTTTATTTCTGATGCCGTTCATATCTGAAATCAATCAGCGAGTTACATTCAAAAGACGTCTGAGTTGGATTCATGGCATTATGATTTATGACTGATAAGGGGTCGCCAGGCTCAAGCCAGGGTGTTCTCACCTCATTTCATTTGTTCGCTTCCTCTCCACTGAACGTTCTCTCTTTGAGAGGTATTCAGCCTCCAGTCAGGGTTAGCAGCACCACCGCGCACAGACGAAATGAGGAGATTGGAAGTGATAGGTGAAAGGCATCACGTCGTCTGCCATTAAATTACACATCCCTTTTCTTTTTGGTGTCAGATGTACAAAATTTTGACTGGTTCTCACCTACTGTTCTTTAAGTTAATGACGTGAATTCACTAATGCGATTTGAAAGAAAAATTCTTAAAAGAATATTCGGCCCTATACGATTAGAAGACGGTACATACCGAATACGGTATAACCACGAGCTGAGTGCTTTATTCGAGGGAGGAAACGCGCTTATACAATTCCAAAGATTACGGTGGTGTGGACATGTTTAAAGAATGAGCTGCGAAAGAACGACCAAAACAGTATTTGAAGCTAGCCTGAAGGAGCAAGAAGGAGAGGTCGGCCAAGGAGACGACAGTTGCAAGACGTAGAAGACGATATACGAAATATGAGAATCTCACAACATAAAGCGAAAGCGGGCTGTTGAGAAGAATGGAGGCGTATTGTAGGGGAGGCCATGGCCACCCCGGATTGTAATACCAAGAGGATGATAAAAAAATAAACTTCTTATGCTTCTTTTTGTTTTATTTAAAAGAAATTAGAATCTTCACAAAGCACCAGTAAACAGTGAAGTCAATATAAATGTACAGCTTTTTGTTTCAGCGGAATTCTACCCCCACTTATAAATTGAATCGATCCTAAGTTTTATAAAGTGAAATATCTTCGGTTCTTTTTAACATTTAAACATTTTTTTTTTATTTTAGGAAACAATTTACTTTTACTTTACTTTTTGGGAACTAAAAAATATTTTTTTCTAAAAAATTTGTGTGAAACAATTTTGAAACCCCTTAGATTTTTTGCCTCCACTGCTTCCTAGGTCGGCATGCTCAATGATTGAGAATGAGGAGGAGGAAGTGTCTCTCAGACATTTTCTCTGTCACTGTTCTGCTTGGCATACCACTAGGTTTAGATAATTTCGCTCCTCGCTTCTAAATCATACTGATATAATTATCAGCCAGATCAATGGGTTTGCACTTAGAACAAAATGGTCTCACAATGAATTGGCAACGGTCTAGATGAGTTGGCTTAAAGACCGACTGGCACTTTTACTTATCTACGTACCTACCATGGTCAGATACTCTTAAATTTCTAGTTTAATTAAAAAAATTAATATTTTTCATAAAAATTTTGAACAAAACAATACAACTTCTTTTCCAAAGAATTTTGTTTGGGTATATTTTATTCTAAAAAATAACACATTTTTTTGAAAACCTATACTAAAATTTGCAATATGAATAAATCTCAAAATTATCAAATTTTGTTCAAAGCTATTTCAGTTCACTCCTTATTATTATTATTTTATTATTATTACATTCTGATTAAGAAGAAGAAAGAAGTTACCTTTTCCTAGGCCGTGAAACGGTTGCACTTAACAAAGTGCAAAATACTTTGATCACTTGTCATGGAATCGCTCGAAGTCTTTCCGTTTACAATATAAACCCAAATCAAATTTCCTTACCCTGTCTTTGCATGAAGATAGGGAAAGTACTCAACGAAATGAAGCCCAGAGAACTCTTGGCACTTTGCTAATTGCACCTGCCCCAATTATGTAGGCAAATACTTAAAAATTCCGCAGGCAAAGAGAATTTCCCGCATTGTAAGCGCTCCATCATCAAAAAGCAATAATAAATAGAAAAACGCACGCATACCAACAAACATGCAAATATTACTTATTTGTAAACAAATATTGCGCGAACGTGCTTCAAAAGACGTTTTTCAGCGATGGCTCAGTTCGCGCGCTAAAGATGCATTCGCCCCCCACACCGAACGCCAATTTGACTGCCGTGTCAATGCTAAGGCAAAAGAGTTTACATTTCATGGCAAGGCAACACCTTCTGTGTCCATACTTACACGCATACCACGAACATGCAATGCATCGATGCACCGTTGGATCATACTGTTGCACGAATACAATCCTTTTGATCATCGCTGGCAGCTGACTGCTGCGGCGCTGTTTGGCTGCCAGGCAGACTATCATACATATGCACATACGTATGTGTGTGTAATTTCGGTTAGTTGGTGAGTTGAGTTGTTTGGCAGACTGGCTGTCCGATTGGGCAACTGCTGCCGCAGAACACCATACGCCGACGGAGGTGGCAAGCGCACGTCAAAATGTATTTTTGGTTGCCGCCGCACAGCCCAGTGCGGACAGCACACAAAGCGGCGAAAAGGTGGTGCGGCGGTTGGTTTGAAGGGTGGCGGGCTGTCAATATGCTGAAACTGCAACAGGAGATCATAAACAATTTCTAATTCGATTTGAAAATGGCAATCGAGTGCGATCGACACTCGCATACCTACAAACAAATACATGTTCACAAATATTCATATGTATGTATGTCTGTTTGCACTCGTACACAAAATATGAGTTCTATCTTGGCATTCGCTATTCCCCTTTAATGAGCGCACCAATTGGCGCACCAAATTGCACCGGCTGAGACGTTGGCGCGCTACGGATGTTATGACTTATCAAAATTATGCGTTGCTCATAATATTTTCCAAACAAATTGTTCATCGTTTAGCTCAACGCCTACATCACACACCTAACGCTGCAGCCCCAACACTGATGGCGTACTCCTGTGCCTGCCCCTGCACACCTTCACATCACTCGCCACGCTTCACTTTGTGCTCTTTGAATTTCTTGGATTTTAGTTAAAATTAGCCGCGACGAAACGTGCCACACCGTGTGGCTGCAGGCGGCTGGCTGCATTTGGGTGCATTCCATATTAAAGCGCGTGATGGCCGCGGCTATGGGCAGAGGTGCGGCTGCGGTGTGTGATGTTACATTTGCTTGGCATGTTGGCGAAATAATATTTTACTACCTGGCAGGAATGATGTTTATTTGTTGTTAGCATTTTTGCAAACACGCGAATTCACTTTGGAGTTTTGCATTTTTTCCAATTTCGTTGTATTAGTGGACATTTGCTTGTTGGCTGTGGCACATTTTTATGATGAATTTCCTTGAGTTGGCAGTTGACAAATCGAGCAAATTTGTGGGGCTATAAAGGAAACACATTCATCATTTTGTTCAAAAAGGAAAAAAGGAAGATAAATAAGTTACAGAGGTTTTAAAAATCTGTTCAAAGAGGCCATGTTACGATTGGTAAGATACACATGTATACAAATTTGTTAATGATTTTCCGACCAAAGAAAAACATTTTCAAACATTTTCCATCCCAAACATTAGTAGGCACTCATATGTTTTGGTATATGTATGTATGTACGTAGTATTTAAATGTCAAGTAACGCATACATAGGTATTCAACCAGGATTATATTTTATATGTGCATAAGACCTTATTTGACTATGATGCTAATAGTTTGCCACAATATTTTCAAAAATTATCCTATAGGGTTTTTCAATAAGGGCGGGTAGATGTTGTAATGGAATAAAATGGCGCTTGCTGTGTGGCACGTACCGCTGTCCTGCTGGAACCACATGTCGCCTAGGTCCATATGGGCTATAAGAAATTGGAAGGGCCACCACGTCTACCGAAAAATGGACGCAATGTGCGCAACGTTTGCGTTAATGAACACTGATTTTCATAATAAAGTTTTATCATTTGAACGTGCTGTCCAATCGTGTAACTTGCCATGATGATTTGGCATAAACAACTGAATAGTAAACAAAAGATTTGACAGATGTCACCAAAACAAAATGGCTGCCACAGGGCGCCAAAATCGGCCCGCGCCAATTGAAAAACCCTTTACAAAGACCAATACTTTTGGCAAAAGCAGTTCAGGGTTTAGAAAGAAAATTAAATCAAAATCTGACGTACGACATATCAGATAGGAACCTGTGGAATACTAACATAGATGTTCTTCTTTCAGCTGCGAGCTTGACGAACAAAGGGAGCACGTTTTAATTTTTTGAGATTTTTTTGATATTCCCACATATAAAGTTGGACTTCAAGATTCGATTAGGTAAACTGTCGAATTGCTCCACTCAACCTTAGCCTACAGGTCAACATTTTATGTATGTACATTATTTTCATATCTAATTTTTTCAATTAAAAACAGAGTGAATAGCATAGCGGAAAGAATTTCTAACTGATAATATCTTGAAAATTTTCATATCAATTGCAATTTTGGCGAAACGGAATTCTTTACTTAATTTTACATACTATTATTTCCCTACTATAGAGCTATGTTTCGCTTATTGTCATGCTCCATGCGAATGTAGAGATGTATTTATTCGGGACCATTGTGATACCACTTCTTGGTCCCAGTCTCGTTCTTTAATTCCCAACGTGGTGAAACACCTTCGTCTCTCTAATAACCGATGAAAAATAGAGGATGGAGACAGTGATGTCACATTCTGGCAAGAGCGTGACAGTGGCAGAGAGAGTGTTCAACACTCTCCATTCCCCACTCGTTTCTGCAACTGTGACAGAAGTCGTTAGAGAGAAGCTTGATACGCTTGCTTGGAGATAATAACAAACACTGTAGTAATGGAAGACTAATCCAGATTGATGAGGGACCTACTTCTGTTCTGAGGGACCTATTTCTGTTTTCATTCGTTCTAGGCCAAACCTGTCTAGTCACCTCACATGTGAGATCCGTGGCCCATCTACAGTTGGCTTGCGCGTTGTAGACCGACCAGATCCAGAGCTTGCTTGAGGATAACGAATTTTTTTTACTGAGCAAAATTAACTGATCAGCTCATTTGCGATGCAAATTCCAGGAATCTCTAAGTATCTACTATATGTCTAGGAACGCAGGTCACATTTATGGTGCTTCGATTAGCTAGTCCAATCAGAATAGCTCTACTTTGGATAGGATAGCTAATTTTATGAAATATTTTGAGTTTGACAAGTCTCTGACAAACAAAGCAGCCTATTTTATTGCTTAATACTCAGCTTGAAAGACACGGTAGTAAGCTTAGGCTTATATGCAGCACTTTTGAGTGAATGCCGCTACCGACCCCAGTATTTGTTTTTGAGCCATTAGTGAAGCTAACGACTGAATCTGGTCTAGTTCGTTGTCCTATTAAAATTTTTCTGGGACTCTTGTGGAACAATTCTTTTTAAAACAGAATTATGGAGTATTGTATATTAATTCAGCTCTCTATGTACTCCCAGAAATGCTTCTAGGATTTTCGAGTGCGCAAATCTTAAATCACTCCACGAAAAGCAAAAGTCGGATTGCGTTGCAATAACTCCAAATTTTCCATGGATATCTATGAAGCGAAGTTTGGAAAGAATTTCAAGAGCCTAGGTGTTGGTAGAACACAGCGCTCTTGTTATAAGCTTGAATGCTTTGACCTTTTCCAGTTTGCTCCTGGATGCTACTTTTTCCAACTTTGACAATCAAACAGTGATTCCGTAGAAGAGAACGGGCCGCAGTGTATAATTATATTTTTAGGGTACCAAAATTTGCTCCTTCTAGTGAAAAATATAGAACTTCTTAAAGAATCAAATATGTTATATAAAAAATCCAATGTAAATATGAATAATAACACCATGCGACAGTTAAAGTTATCTAGGCAAAATTTTACATGCATTCCTTTTCTAACCAATTTATTTTTTTAAAGGACTTTAAAGTTTCAGAGGACTACATTTTTAATAAAACTATTTAAATACTTATAATCACGCTATGATATTCATATGGATATCAAATGGGGCAAGATATAATCAGCTATTAAACAATTTTTATTTACATTTCAGCATCGTTTTCCTTGGAAAAAATAGCTCATGAGCGTATGAGCCTTTCTTCCGGTCGCATCCGGCCGAGATGTCTCAACCTTCTTCGCCGTATAGCGTCACATTCGAAAATTACTATCTCTGGAAATACCGAATAGAAATATGAGAAATGGCTTAAATACAAATCTTCAGCTTATACAGTAAACACAATCCATAATATTACGAAATATAACAAATGCTGTTGATTTGCTTCCAATGAAGCCATCCATCGAGACATAAATGTAGACACAAACCAAGCAACAATAAAAAAATGTAGCACTAAACATGTACTCGTACAGCGACTATTATTAGTCAGCGGCACCCCGACAGAAATAACGAAAAAGATTTAATTTAAAAAATTGTAATAAATGAAGGATATATAAAAACAGAAAATTCGAGAATAAGGTGTGTTGCAGTCTCCGGAGACTGGTCGCAGAAATGGCAATAGTCAGTGGATCTATTCCCAATCCTGCGCAGATGACTACGCAATCTGCAGTGACCTGTGGGAGTGCCCGTGAGCATTCTCAGTTTAATCGTAAGAAGGGTTATGAGGTACCTAAATCTCTTTAGATTATACCCTCCCTGTAAGGACTTCGCTTGGCACAAGCCCATAATTTTATACCAGCTCACGTCT
Organism: Anastrepha fraterculus; assembly: GCA_037575425.1. Taxonomy (NCBI): domain Eukaryota; kingdom Metazoa; phylum Arthropoda; class Insecta; order Diptera; family Tephritidae; genus Anastrepha; species Anastrepha fraterculus. The sequence goes on from JAYXIM010002889.1 coordinate 58,526, forward strand.
CTTAGCTTTAGCTCTTCTAAGCGTTTTTTTTTTGATGATGTGTTGCCCCATAGCAAGGAAGGTCCTATGAATAACGAGACCGTAGGCTCAAACCATTCAATACCTCGTTGCCAGTTATACCCCTGTGTCCTGGGACCCATATGAGCCGGAGCTTAAACGCAGTTAAAATAAAGCAAATATCACGTTTTGCTATAGAAAGTAAAATTTTTAAAATTTTTATATTGAAAACGTTTAACACGGACCATAAAATAAAATGAAACCGAGAAAATTAGATTGCGTGACACCAAAATGCATTTTTTCCAATTTCGATTATGATTCTGTATACCTATTTCGAACTTTTTTCTGGATTGTGACACTATTGAAGTAAGAGATATGAGTCTAAAGATCTTTTATTTAAATTACTTATATGCATATACATAAATAAATATATACATAGAGCGTACAATTGGTGGCGTATGCCGATGGCATTGACATCATCGGCCTCAACAACCGCGCTGTTAGTTCTGCCTTCTCCAAACTGGATAAAGAGGCAAAGCGAATGGGTCTGGTGGTGAAAGAGGACAAAACGAAGTACCTCTTGAAGTACCACGTCACTGATAACAGTTATGATTTCGAGGTTGTGAAAGATATCGTTTTTTAGTAACCATCATTAACACCTATAATAATGTCTGCCTGGAAATTCAACGCAGAATCTCTTTTGCCACAAGTGCTACTTTTGAATAAGTAGGCAACTGAGTAGCAAAGTCCTCTCTCGACGAACAAAACTAACTCCTTGTAAGGCTCTCATCACGCCCGTCCTAACGGATGGCTCAGAAGCTTGTACGATGACAATTCCCGATGTGGCGTCCCTTGAAGTATTTGAGAGAAAGATTCTGCGGAAGCCTTTTTGACCTTTGCGCATGAGCGACGACGAGTATGTAGACGATAGAGCAATGAGTTGTCTGAGCTTTATGGCTTTATAGACATTGCGCAGCGAATAAAGATCCAGCGGCTACGTTGGCTGGGTAATATCGTCCGAATGGATACAAACGCTAAGGCCCTGAAAGTATTCGATGCGGTATCAGGTGGTGGTAGCAGAGGAAGAGGAAGGTCTCCTTTGCGTTGAAAAGATCAGGTGGAGTATTCCAGGATGATAGATTACAAGTTTTAGCCATCCGTAGTAATATAATTCTGCCCGCTTGTTTCACACGTATTCATGCACTCATCCAATCAGTCATTATTTAGACGACAATGAAGTAACTTGAGCGAAGGCTGCGATGATTTTTTTCGTATATCAATAACACAATCTCAGTTTTTTCGCAAACAAACCCCTCCCATTATCCCGGCTGATGCCTTCAAAATCGTTGATCTCTGCATTCTGTACATCTTACCCTCTACTATATATGTATGTAGATACTCTCGAGCCGGTGTGGCCGATATGATTGCTTTCAAAATAACAAATATTTACATTGCAGCAACATTTTGAGTTATCATTTATTGCTAAACGCCGCTAAAATTTAGAAAGCATTTTATTACCGCTATTTTATTGCTAATAAATCAATTGAGCACAACCAACAAGTTATGCGGCACCTTTTCCCAATGGTGTCCAACAATTTCATTGGAATAAGTAACGGTACGAGTACCAGTATTTCATTTGAGCAGATTCGGTGAAAAGTTTTTTATACTCGTTTGCAGCAAAATGTTAATAATACAAAAGTGAGTAACTATATTTACAAATATACATACATACATACATACATACGAACTTAGATATGCACATCCGAAATAAATTTAATGAAATTCAATGCAAAGGAAAAACTATAATTTTGCACGCACAATTGGCGTTGCATTCAGATTGTATAAATACTTGTATGTAGCTGATGGGAGGGTGGTGGCCCATCGAGCGGCAGCCAATTCAATGCAATGCGACGACATTTACGATAAATAAACACAATCCGGTGCCGCAATTACATAGATATGTGCGTACATACACACATAAAGCGGTCGGTACTTACTTTCACACTCCCCTCAATCACTGCAAGGGGGAAGGGGGGTAAATGAAACGCTGCGTTGGTGTAGTTTATTGTTAGCATTTGAAATGCCGACACGGACACACACACACATACGCATAGACGCGCGCAATTTGTGTCCCTGCTTAGTCATACGGGCTGCATTTGTGATTTTGATTTTGGAATTGCACATTTTATTGAAATTCAATTAAAATTGTATTTCAATAATTGGTCACGCATGGTACACATATCCGAGCATGCTTTTATGCCAACAACACATTACATCCTCAACGCTCCGGCTGCTCTGCTTTCTGTTCCTCTATCTTTAGTGCTTTGCTTCCAGTATGAGTTGAATTAATTTTATTGTCAAAATTTATGAGTTTTCAAATTTCCTATCGCACCAAATTTTATTGTTCGCATTCAGTTGTACATTTTGCATGCTCATACTTTTCGTCGTTGTTGTTTCTTGTTTATTCTTACTTAGTTGTATAATATTTTGAGCTGGTGTGTGAAATCATTTTTTTTTAATCATGTTCCGTTTGATGGATTGAATGGCGAATTTCTGTTGAAAATGAAGTAACGTTTTATAACTGAATCAATCACTAACAGCCTTGTAAACTTAGAAAAAGTCTAAAATGCCAATTGCGACAACGATATTTGAAGATTAAGAATCGCAATTGTAGCCCGACAGTAAATACTATGAATACATACAAACAAATAATAACCACACTTCGGATGTTTATGCAAATCGAATCTGAAAGAAATATGCGAGATATATTTAAAAGTTTATAAAAAAATTGTCAAATTAATTTTAAAAAAATGTATTTTTGTTTGTAATTTCAGGGTGAAGGGCCAATCTGGACTAAGTAGTCAACTAAAGAGTATGAAACCACACAAAAATTGAAAACGAGCAAAACCCACGAACTACTGAATGCAGAGGGGTGCAAACATCTCATCGTTAACCGACTCTTAGTGATTTTCAAGGAATCAGCTGATTTGCTGACGCAATAACGGGATTTGACTGCAATTAGTTTGCAACAGATTATTTTAAAACAAATAACTGAATATATGTATTTAAATCTCGACATTTTTCCATTAACGTAAAAACTAACTATTTTCGTCAGTTATGTTTAGACTCTTATTTCTGGGATTGTCAGTGCTGCCAAGCACTCTAACGAGTTCCTGGGCGCGCTCTCACATAAAATGTGAAAGTTTTGCATCTTATTATCTATATCTATGGTCTGAACAACGAACGATTGGAAGAGCTTAAGAATACGTGTGAAATCATGCTTGAGCAAAACCTTCACCTTATAAGTCTCTCATTATGTCCGCTCTATTATTTGGCGCAGACACTTGTCCGAAGGAAACTTTATCTAGACATATTTGTGTTAAAAGGACGATGGTTCCATGTGTAGAAGTCCACGCAAGTGGGGAAAGTTACTGATCGCCATTCACTTGGGAGTGGTCAGGACGATTCTTCTGCATATGGTTCAAGTGGTTCACAACGTCCGGGATTAGCCCACGTATCCTCTGGGTAGCTTCCGAACATCCGTTCGGCAGTAAGCTAACGTGAGAAGGCCAAGCATTCCAGGAGAGCAGGTTGTGCGCTGGGTTTGGGACCCGTCACTTAAAAATCCCCCCGCACCTTTACTGATGACGACCCCTGCAAACGAAATAAGGAATAGGATTTGAGGGCATGCACCTGGAATGTCCGGTCTCTTAATGGGGAAGGTGCCTATGCCCGGCTGGTTGATGTCCTCGTGAGAGTAAAGGCTGGTATCACTGCCATCCAAAAGATGCGATGGACGGGGCAAGGTAAGAAAAACATAGGACCTTGCGACGTCTACTACAGCTGCCATGTAAAGGAGCGCAAATTCGGTGTGGGATTTGTTGTGGGAGAGAGACTTCGTCGCCAAGTACTGTCGCTCACTCCGGTGGACGAGCGTCTCGCAATAATCCGCATCAAAGCGCGATTTTTTAACATCTCGCTAATTGCGCCCACGCCCCGACGGAAGAGATCGACGATGTGACCAACGATTCCTTCTATGAGCGCTCGGAACGTTCCTATGAGCGCTGCCCCCGCCATGACATAAAAATCGTGCTTGGCGGCTTCAACGCCAGAGTGGGCAAGGAGGGAATTTTTGTCCCACAGAGGCTGATCGACTTCGCCGGGGCCCGAAACATGGTAGTCTGCAGCACCAGATTCCAACATAAAAATATACACCAAGCTACCTGGCTGTCTCCTGATCGAAATACGCGAAACCAGATCGATCATATTGTGATAGATGGAAGACACGCTTCTAGTGTATTAGATGTACGTACGATCCGAGGACCCAACATCGACTCGGATCATTACCTTGCTGCAACCAAACTCTGTGCAACAAAAAACGTACATCTACCTACGCAAAGAATGTTCAACATCGAAAAGCTGCAATCACAACAGACAGCCAGAAGATTCGCCACTCGACTCTCACTTCTGCTCTCAGAGAACACTGCCCAACATACCGGCATGCACGAGCAATGGAGCAACATTTCTCGTTGTCACAGAGAATGTGAAGATCCCGATACCCCAATCGTTGACGACGGAATTGACGTTCCGCTACCCGACGGAAGGTGAGAATAGCAATTACACGGCTAAAGAACAACAAAGCCGCCGGCGCCGACGGACTGCCAGCTGAGTTATTCGAACATGGCGGCGAGGAGCTGGTAAGGTGCATGTATCAGCTTATTGTGTGAAAGGCTGAAGCCCACCGTCAACCAACTGAGTGGACCTTATCAGTGTGGCTTTAGACCTGGAAAGTTTACCATCGACCAAATATTTACAATACGCCAAATCTTTCAAAGCTGCATTCGACAGTACGGAAAGGAGTTACCTGTATGCCGCTATGTCTGAATTTGGTATCCCCACAAAACTAATACGGCTATGCAAGATGACGTTGCTCAACACCAGCAGCGCCGTCAGAATTGGGAAGGACCTCTCCGAGCCGTTTGAAACGAGGTTTCAGACAAGGTGACTCGCTGTCGTCTGACTTCTTTAACCTGATGTTGGAGAGCATCGTACGAGCCGCATAACTTAATCGCTCAGGTACAATTTTTTATAAGAGCATACAATTGCTGGCGTATGCCGATGATATCGATATCATCGGCCTTAACAACCGCGCTGTTAGTTTTGCCTTCTCCAAACTGAATAAAGAGGCAAAGCGAATGTCTGGTGGTGAACGAGGACAAAACGAAGTACCTGTCTTCAAACAAGCAGTCGGCGCACTCGCGTATCGGCCCCCCACGTCACTGTAGACAGTTATAATTTCGAGGTTGTAAAAGATTTCGTTTAATTAGGAACCAGCATTAACACCGATAACAATGTCAGTCTGTTAATCCAATATAGAATCTCTCTTGCCAGCAATAGTGCTACTTTGGGCTAAGTAGGCAAATGAGTAGTAAAGTCCTCTCTCGACGAACAAAATTAACTCTTCGTAAGGCTCTCATCATCCCGTCCTAACGTATGTTGCAGAAGCATGGGCGATGACAACGTCCGACGAAGCGACGCTTGGAGTGTTTGAGAGAAAGATTCTGCGCAAGATTTTTGGACCTTTGCACGTTGGCAACGGCGAATATCGCAGGCATTTTATGCATTTTGCATTTTATCCATCATCCATGCTTTGAAATATGTGTACACAATTAGGGATCAATTACTCCCTGCTGAAGGGAAGAAGTTTTGGTGTTTCAAGGTTGCGCAAAATTAATCATCCTATCGGAAGACTTATAATTTTTGCAAATGCCGTCGTACGTCAATCATATTTGACACTTGTGAACTAGACAGTCGTCGTATAAAACCAGACAAGCGCGTGAAGGTCAAAATAAATATTTCCTTCACTAATAATTATTTCTTATTTAGTAAAATAATAACTTAAAAACAAAATGATTAATTTAGCGTCAAATTTTATATTGCAATGATTTGTAAATATGTGTTGAACCTAATATGGTTTGTTTCTAACCTGTCGTTTCTTGTGAAAAATGGTAAAGCGTTTACCGCATCTGAGCCCATATTGCAGTTTTGATTCAATTTTATTTCCAAATAAAGTGCTTTTAATAATTCAAACTATTTTAGTGCATCAATTATATATTTAGCAATAATGAAATGCAAGAAAATTGTCTATGGTTTATTGACATTTCGAAATAACCTCATTTTTATGCAAGTGGATGAAAAAGAAGGAATTGAAGTGCGAGTGATTCATTTTCAAAAAAACAATAACAGAGTAAAACGTAAGTACTTTTTAACAAAAAAATATATTTTCATGGATTCAATATACTCATATTTCCCGACGGATAATAATTTTTCGACTCTTCAACTGTTTTCTATACTTTAAAACTAGTTTTTATATTGGTTCCGACCAAAAAAAACCAAAGTAAACTTTTTCATTATTATTATTATTATTATTGGTAATTAAATAAAGCTATTTCTACTGTGAAACAATTTTTTTATTAATTCATGCCAGAATGGGTTAATAAAATTTGGAAAGGCGCATAAGTTACCGCTTATATTTCTATTTCTTCTGGAGTGGTACGCGCTAGTCTATGTCGCCGCAAAGCTCATATAGGATTGCGAAATACGCTGTCGTCAGCGCAAATACTCCAAAAACGTTCGCAGAATTATTCTTTCGAACTCTCCGAGAGCCGCAACATATTCACATTTTGTGATCTAGAATATAAAATAGCTTAATTGAGTTAGTTGATATAACCGATTTGAGTTGAAAGGGCTTAACTATATGCGACCCGCTTAATAGTGTTGCAAAGTAAAAAGTAATAAACTATTGGGAATGGGCCCCTGGAAAGCACTTAAAAAACTCCAACTAAACGCAAACTGCCGGAAACATAAATATAACGAAACAAAATTGAGCAACTAAGTAAAGTCACCTTGCAAAGTTTTCTTTTCTAAAAATATTAAATATGACTTCCAAGATATAATAAATATTTTACCAAGGATTTGTTTAGAATTAAAAAAATGTACTTACAAAAGATTCTTCGGAATCACTATTTTATTTTATTTTTCACTCACAATTTTAAGGAATTATCGTACCATATATCATATATTATGTTTCACCATATTGCACCAGCGTAAAATACAACCCGTTTTTGAGCGTTCCCTTGCAGGAATGATGCAAAATTATACAGCAATTATTACTATGATATTATTATCCATATTTAAAAATATAGGAACTCACATTTCGCACAGGACAAACAATACTAGCACAAGGGGTTGGGGGTAGTCAGAGACACAAAAACTATGATTTTCAAATTTTTTTTTGTTTTGCTGGACAATTGCTTTATTTTACAAAAATAAAAACATGGAATTAGTACATCATGTTTCGACTTGACTTTAGCAAAATTTCAACAACCAAAAAGATAATAATTGTAAATTGTGTGGAGACCGTATTTCCAGAAGTAACTTGCGGGGATCATCACAAGTCCTTGGAGATTCATCTAAAATCAATCGGACAAGATAAATTAGTTTTCTTAATAGATAATCTTATGCCTGAACGAAGCTTTTTTGTTTTTTCAAAATTAACAATATGGCGGCTTCAGGAAACATTTTCCAGATTTTCGAGAAAAAAACCGACAATTAATTGTTTTAAAAAAAAATCGAAATTTATGAAAAAAGCCTTTGATCAGGCACAAGCTTTTTATGTTTTTCAAAAGCAGTATAATTTTTATTGAAATCTACCAAGCGGATTTTAAGTTGCAGTGGTCACCAGTTCGAAAAACATAGTTTTTAGAAAAACGCATTTAAAATTTTCCTATCGATTTATGTAGAATTACACGAATTATTTAATTACTTAGACTGTGTCATCTATTCCTGGGCCATATAATAGTTCATCAGCCGTCCTAGCAGCTTCTAAATAAAATATCGATTTGCTGTTGCCTACGTAGCATTCTACCTTCTCGAGTGTTACCGCTAGCGCGCTTATCTGCCACTTTCATGCGTGTTTGCTGCTTGCTACTTCCTCCGAACGCTCCGGAGCGCCCCAGCACCCTTTGTTAATTGTTGAATAACTCGAAAAGTATTTGTCTGATCCACTTCAAATTTTCACACAATATTCTCAAGATATTATAATTTAAGAAAATGTAAAAAAAAAATCCTTTTTTTAATTCTGACTTCCTCTAAACATATAAAGCACTTTAAAGAGAAGTTTTGTTTAATGCACTAAGCATTTTTGAGTTTCCAACATTTTCTTTCTTCTTTTGCAATATTTATCCTCTTCCATAGTGCAACAAATCTCTAATCCTTCTGTCCCACTTCCCACATAATAAACTCTCACCCTCATTGTAAATGCACGTGCAATTATGACTCATACTATCGGAAAAATTGCCGTGTTCGTAAAGGTGTAACTAATCCGCATGATTTTATAACAATAAGCAATAAACCAATGAGCAATGGCACCCCTTTGAGCGGAACTGTTCTATGACTTGCGTCCTTCTAAATATAATACGCAACGCAAGTCAGTCAGCCAACGAATCAGTTCCAGCAGACGCCAACAAAGCACAAGGGGAAAGGATGTTAATGTACACACACAAATACATACATAGATTTACACCTATGCTCACAATAATAGCAGTGTGATATATTACAAAGTTTTGAGTATTTATATAATTTTTATTTAATTTTTATTAAAAATATAGGTAATATTGTATCTATGTAATTCAAACTTGAACAAAATAAAAAAAAAATTAAAGAAATTCTGTCAAACTTTTTTTTTACCTTTTATTCAGAATATTTAGAAAAATTACAGCTACGCGGTTTGGTAGCTCATGCAATTTTGGTGTAATATAGGGTGGGCCATGTAAAATTTGCTTTTTGAATAGGCTATAAAGAAAAGCTAATCAATATTTTTTCAAACTTTTTTTTTATTTTGGAGATTGAACATTGTCATTTATGAATGAAAAATAATATCGTTCAAATGACTGCCACGACTGGCTTTACAGTAGGCCATTCGATCAACCCAATTTTTAAGCACATTTTCGATTATTTTGGCTCCAATTTCATGAATGGCAACTTCGATTTCGTGTTTTAAAGCATCAATCGTCTCTGGATTATTCGCATAGCACTTGTCCTTAACGGTTCCCCACAAAAAATAGTCCAACGAGCTTAAATCACAGCTCCGAGGCGGCCAATTGATATCGGAATTCAAAAACGGTAGCCAAAAGTTCGAGTGTAACTTTGGCAGTGTGACAAGTTGCACCGCCCTGTTGAAACCAAATGTCGTCCATGTCATCCTCTTCAATTTTTGGAAACAAAAACTCGTTGAGCATGTCACGGTAACGCTCGCCATTTACTGTAACCGCGGAAGAAGAAGAAGACTCACCACTTTGGAAATAGGTTTTCAATATTTCCCAATTTTGTTCAAGCGTATAGCGTCCCATTTCGTAAATGTCAAACCTTTAAGTAAATTATGAATACATTTGACATGTCATTTGTGTTACCATTCTCAAAAAAATAGGTTGTTCAAAAAGCAAACGCTATATGGCCCACCCTGTATTGTTATAGTTTAAGGCGACACAAAATTTGCGTTGATTTTCATTTTTTCTGTTTTCTTTATTAACAGTGCAATTTTCTTCAAGGATGATAGATAAGCAAGTTTGGTCATCCGAAGCAAAGTTGTGGCAGTAGCTTCGGCTACCACGACACTTGACAGCAGAGTTTTGCCCGCTCAATTCACACGTATTCACACACTCGTTCAATCAGTCGTTATTCAGACGGACACGAACTCAAACGCTGTGTTGATTTTTTTTGGCAAGGATATACATTTCAAAGTTTGGCCAGCTATGGTGAAAAACGAAATTGTGGGAGTAACTTCGTTTTTTCACTTTGTTTTTTTTTTTGTAAACCATTAACACAATCTTAGTTGCTTCGTAAACAAAACGCTGTCATGGTCACGGTTACGTAAGCCTAGCAGCTGATTCGTCCAAATTTGATGAGTGCCGGTTAACGGTATGACCTTGGCCACACCTTTAAACATTTTTTCACCATACATTTTTTGTCATATAACGATTGCTAGAAAGTTTTTCATATAAAATATTGAAAAAAACTAAAAAAAATGCAGTTTTTCAGGTTCTTCAATGCGCATTTTATTATACTAAAATTCATTGGGCTATGAAATTGCATACTCAAAATTTTTCTGAAAATTGTGATTAACGATTTTTTTTTGTTTTTTTTTTAATTTTGGTGAAAGTTTTTCAACTTTTTTTTAATTTTGTACAATGTCTGATACCTTAAGTGGTATGTTTTTGTTGTAGTACTTACATAAACTATACATTTATAAAAATTAATATGAAAAATAAATAAAAAGTCAAAACTTTACCATATGTCGCGCTGCTATTATTATGAACACAGGTGTATATATTACATACACTTTCACTTTGTTGTCGTTGTTGCTTATCAGCATTGTTGCAGCATTAATTTCATAGCAGAGCGATTGGGCACATATGCGAACTCAGACCTCAATACTTAATCGTTATGCGCATTTTTGGTTGTGGTTGTGGTTGTAGCTGTTTGAACCCTTTGCCAAGGTGTATTCAATGGATTCATGCAATCAAAGCTCCACGCGATGTGACATGACAGACATTTGGACAGGAAGCCAGCAGGCATTCATTGTATCGAATTGGCATTTGCAGTTGTTGTTTGCAGTCATGCCCACCTTTGCAGAAATAGTGTTATAGCTGTGTGCAAGTGTACGTGTGCGTTTGCTTGAATTTGACTTTTTCACTCATTCCACTTCGAAATGAATGATTGTTCGATAGGCGTTTGTGATTTTTGTTCCACTGCTTGGATGCAATAAAGGTGCTCGATGGCCACGTAACCCTTCCCAATCGATGTGTGCTGCAATAATAATTCGTTGATTTATGCTTTTGTAGTTGCGTGCACCGGATACGCCACCGTGTGGCATTTACAGTTGTTTTGAAGCATAGGTTATTGTTTATATGAAGTATTTAATTAGTTATTTTTGTTGAGTTTGTGGATGAGGTTTTGTTTTGGAAAATATAACTTTTTCGGAGAAAAAGGCAGATTTCGACTTATTTAGGCAGATTTATCGCTAGAACTCTACAGCAAACTGACCATTGACTGGCTGACCGCTATGACTTTCAGTGGTTTATTCAGCTATAAAATATATATGAAAAAAACGCACTTCAGATCTACAATATTTTAAACAGATAAACGGATTACTCAGTATATTAACAGTAAAACTTGGCACAAATACTTAGGCATTGCGTTTTCGAACGTTTAAAATTGACTCTTGAGAGAGTATGCAGACTTTTTCTGGCGGGTGTAGGTAAGTAAGAGATCACTACCGAAAAATTGCAATACAGAAAAAAAAAACACTTAATAAAACTGTAAATCCACGCCAACCCATTGGCAAATGCTTTACTTAACTGAGACAACAAATTGTAACCTGAGAGAATAAATGCCTGCGAATATATGATTCACCAACCTTCTGAAGGGTGGCGTGATAATATTGGGCTCAATCATAGAGTTTAAGTCGATTCTAGTCAAATTTAGTTATAAGATTTAAAACATATTGTTGGACTATAAAAGGGATTCAAGCCCACCACTCATTTCTTTCTCGTGCTAATCGGCATCAGTTGAACACAACAAGTGAAGCAAAGTCCTGCTCCACTTGATCTTTTCAACACAGAAGAAGCCTTCTTCTCCTTTGCTACCACCAGCTGGTACGGCATCGAATACTTTCAGAGTCCGAGCGTTTCTATCCATTCGAACGACATGACCCAGCCAACGTAGCCGCTGCTGGTATTGAGCAACGTCATCTTACATAGCCGTATTAGTTTTGCGGGGATACCAAATTCAAATATCGCGGCATTTAGCTAACTTTATTTCGTACTGTCGAATGCAGCTTTGAAGTCGACGAAAAGATGGTGTTTGTCGATTCCCCTTTCATGGATCTTTTCCAAGATTTGGCGTATTGTTAATATCTGGTCGATTTTGGATTTTCCAGGTCTAAAGCCACACTGATAAGGTCCAATCAGTTGGTTGATGGTGGGCTACAGCCTTTCACACAATACGCTCGCTAAAACCTTATAGGCGACATTTAGAAGACTAATCCCGCGGTAATTGGCACAGATTGCAGGATCACCCTTGTTGTGGATTAGGCAGAGCACACTTAAATTCCAATCGGCAGGCATGCTTTCATCCGACCATATTTTGCATAGAAGCTGATGCATGCACCTTACCAGCTCCTCGCGCCATCTTTGAATAGCTCAACCGGCAGTCCGTCGGCGCCGCGGCTTTGTTGTTCTTTAGCCGCGTTATCGCTATTCTCACCTCACCAGGGTCGGGTAGCGGAACGACAATTCCGTCATCAACGATTGAGGGTATCGGGATCTTCACAATCTCTGTGACATGCGCAGCTGTCACTGTTTACCAGGTTCGAGAAGTGTTCCCTCCATGATTTAAATGCGCTTTGGATGTCAATCACCAGATCGACGCTTTATTCTTAAAAGAAAACGCCCCGGTCTTAAAACCTTCTGTAAGCCGCCGAACTTTCTGGTAGAATTTTCGGGCGTTGTTCCTATTGTCTAGCATCTCAAGCTCCTCGCACTCACGTCTTTTGGCCTACAATTTACTAATTGTAGCAGAAACAAAAATAAATGGATCAAAGGAATAGCAAAGCATAGATCCTTTCCTTGCTGATCTCTTCTTTTAATAAAAACATTAGAAGACAATTAGAGGCCGAAAAATCATCAACGTTCTTATTTTGAGAAACAGCTTACTACAATAATATGTACATATATGTATGCTTATACACACATACATTTCCAAAACCTCATTTCTATTGGCTAAGTGAGTTAATCATAAAAAAATGGTAGGACGTTAGATTAATCTTAAAGTATTTGTTTGGCTTGAAAAAATGCTTTCACGATAATTGAATTGTCCGCTTCAGTATTATCCACTGGGAAACTCGGTGCTGTTAGCGGCACTTTCACCTTCTTAAGTCGGCGGTAAGCTTGAAAAATGTGTGTAATTTTTCGATGCTTGCGAAAACTTAGGCAAACACAATTTTTTCCAGCAGACTGCTTACTTTTACCAAAACTTTCTGTAAATATTTACTGACTGATTGTTAAGCTTTCAATGCAGCGTAAATATGCAAAGTTTACGAATGTATAAGTGTGTGTGTGTGTCTGCACATAGTTGCTGGTAGACAAATTGTCATATGTGTCAACAGTTCATCGAGGCGTCAATTATTTTGCATAAATCGCCTGTAATCGTGCTCATAGATATGTGTAAGTTATAGTACGCACACACGCATCTACAGATGTAAGTACATAAAGGCTCACATTCGGTCCTTACACTTTGGCTAATGAATTCTCCCAAGGCAATTTAACCATTTAAATCCGAACAAAAACGTGCACATCAATGACTTAATCTCTGGCTTCGGCACTTAAGCGAGTGTACAAGCCGAAAGTGATATAGTGAAATGGGTTAGTGAGGGGGTGTTGCATGCTGCCGCGTTTCATATTTGTGTATGCTTGTGTTTACAGTTTTATTCTTGCCACTTTCCACTTTTGGATGCGTGTAGTGTCGCATTTATTTGAGGCCTAACAGATATTATCCATTTATTTATTGCAGTCGTTAACATATCTGCTGCTGTGTATCTTTTTGGTAAATTGCCTCGCACATACGCCCGGCTGCATACATACATGCCTACATACATATGTTGTTTATTTTGATAAGAAAAACAAAAGCTGGAAAATTGAATTAACTCAAAGCACCCACGAAGATTACGCACAAAACATGTATAGGTTCACCAGTTCACCAAAAGGCGCCTAAGTGATGGCCACTTTAAAGCGGTTTGCTGGCGATTGCCGCGCTCTGACAAATTACATAGTTTGTGCACGCATTTCTGTCTATGTAATTTCATGCCTGTGTAGTTCAGTGCATCTTTTAGATGAGGATTTTTGTTATCAAGACTGTTTTCTTAAGATTAATACGTGACATTTTTGATACTTTTAAGAAAATTAAATTTGCTAAATTCCGCTCAAGGCTTATACATACACCTGTGTTCACAATAATAGCAGCGTGACATATAATTTTTAATTTTTTTTTGTTTTGTATTTTTTATATAAATTAGAACTATCGTTAAGGATAATTGTTAGGGCGGGTTGATTTAAAAATCGGTCATTGCTCTGTGAAAATCGTATTCTTGGGATCAAAATAAGAAACTTTGCCGAAGGAACCATACCTCTAAAACGAATTCTGATGTCCCCCAATTTGGGTCGAACGAAAAATCCCACTTTGACCCCTTTAGAGTGCTCCAATCGAGTCCAAATGTATGACCGACCCCCACTAACTTTGGACGGCCGATCCACCCATGCCAGTGGCACACCCCGTGGAACTCCCCTGGGGGTTCCCCATACAATCATTTCAAAATATCACCATTTTTGGCCTTTACATGAGAAAAGAAACTAAAAAGTTCGACCCAAATTGGGGGACATTAGAATTCGTTTTAGAGCTATGGTTCCTTAGGCAAAGTTTCTTATTTTGATCCCTAGAATATGATTTTCACAGAGCAATGGGCGATTTTTTTGCCTCCCCACAAATCGACCCGGCCTAATAATTATGGTTTGACAGCTGAGAAAGGTATACTCTGCTGACATTTCTGTTCGGTAAAGTCTCGCAAGTTATCAACAACGCTTCCGAACTGTGAAAATTTACTTTGAAAAAATAAACCTCTTCTCGAAGTTCATAGAGCCACTGGCCGCATCATCGGTCCTTATTTCTTTCGAAATGAGGAAGGAGCAGTCGTTACAGTGAATGGCGAACGCTATCGAGCCATGCTGACTGAAGTTTTGTTTCTAAAAAATAATCAGCTAATTATCGACGACATTTAGTTCCAACAAGATGGCGTATCTTGCCGTACAGCGCGCTTAGCAATGGATTTATTGCAATATTCAAACCACCATTGACGGCGGTCGGCCAGATATATTAGAAAAAGTAGTCAAAAATTGGACTGATCGAATGGACCATGTAAATTATGGCCGGATTATAACAAAAAAAAATTCAGTCCAAACAATATTTTTGTTTTGTGCTACGGCGGCCGCCGTAGCTGAATGGGTTGGTGAGTGATTACCATTCGGAATTCATAGAGAGAACGTCGGTTCAAATCTCAGTGAAACATCAAAATTAAGAAAAACATTTTTCTAATAGCGGTCGCCCCTCGGAGGACAATGGCAAACCTTCGGATACACTCTGCCATGAAAAAGCTCCTCATAAAAATATCTGCCGTTCGGAGTCGGCTTGAAACTGTAGGTCCCTCCATTTGTGGAACAACATCAACAGGCACACCACAAATAGGAGGAGGAGCTCGGTCAAACACCCAAAAAGGGTGTACGCGCCAATTACATATATACATATTATTATTTTAAGCTCTTTAGGTTCAAAAAAAAAAACACCCGATTTCAACAAATTTTATTAAAATTTAAAACTTTATAGCTCAATGAGTTTCGAATAAACCGCAAATTACTTGAAAATTTCAAACTCTTGACTTAAGATATTTAGAACATTTTTTTAATAAAAAAACAATTCAGCAAATTTTATGAAAATTTAAAACTAGTAGTTTTATAGCTGATTGAGTTTTGAATATACTGGAAATTCCATTAAAATTTTAAACTATTAACTCGGAATATTTATAAAAATTTTTAGTATGCAGTTTTCTGGCCCCTTGAATTACGGTATAAAATCATTCCAGCGAGTGAACATTCGGGTTGTTTTTTTTTAATTTTTTTTGTTGACGGTGTTTGCACTTTCTTCGATATAACGAATGAAATTTTGATGCAAATTCGTTAAACTTTTTTGAATGTTGGTATAAGGTTTGCAAGTTATTTGGTTTTCGTTGCTGTATATACCATATTTTTTATAAAAAATTAAAACAATAAAATAAAAAAAATAAATAAATTATCAAATAATCAAATCTTTGCATCACATGTCACGGTGCTATTATTGCGCACATAGGTATAACATGTACAATATAATACATTTTTCTCTGCAAATGTGGTAGCTGACATATAATTCTACTGGTAAGACAAATTTATTTCTATGGTTTTTATAGCTGAGCTTTTTGCTCAGTGCTGTTCTGCATACGTAAGTAATTGGCACTACTTTGGACCCAACTTTATTCGTCTCTAAAAGTAAGTCCACCTACAAATGCCCCATACCTTGATATCATACACTTACATACATACGGCACTCCAACAAGAATTTAGTTACTAAGCGTTAGCTCATTAATGTGACATATTGACGTTTCCGTTCTATAAAGTACTACATAAGAAAGTGCACATATACCCACCACATGTACATGTATAAGTATATACATATGTTTGTAAGTACACATGAATACACCTTCGAAAACTACTACACAAATAAACGTTGAAAGATAATGATTAATTGTCGATTTGGTCGCGTTTCTCAAAAGGTTTTGCCCTTTTTCCCCTTCTTATTTTGCTTTTTTCACAAAAGTTGTGCAAGGCGTTTTCAAATCAAAAAGCCCAAGGCTAGATTTATTTATAAAAAACAAAATGGTTGGAGTGTTAAATGCTAACATATCCATCCTTTAATGTCTTGGGTGGGAGTAAAATGCCAAAATTGTCCATTGTACGAGGGTGTGACAAAGCTATTCGCTATTCGCCAATTTTAAAGATGTTTTCGGTAATGTTCAATCGCAGTCCAAAGAAGTTTTTGTGCCGTTTCGTAATCACAACACATTAGAGATCAAGTAAAAGGAGGAAAAAGTCTCATGCCCGGTTTCACTAATCAATTTCCAAATTTATCAGACTGTTAAAATTTAACAAAGGAATGATTCGTATTGAGAAGGCACAACTTTAAATTTTAACAGCCTAATAAATTACAAAAATATTTGGTGAAAGGGCCATGAGTCTTTAATTTGTGAAGTAAATACAGTCCAGTACATAATCAGACCCTTGGGGCGCATATCGAGGAAACTATGCGTGGGATAGAGCCAAAAACTGTGACTAAGGTTTTAAAAACTGAGTCGAGAGAATGTCAGAAAGGCAGCCGCATCAATCCAATCGTGTTGCATAAATATGTATATATTTGCTCTTTCCAATAAACCAGTAATATGCCGAGAAAAATTAGTTTTGTTAATTTTTTGGAATTTTTAAAAAGAAATCACTCTATATTCATAATAAACTTCCAAGTAATTAGTATATTAAATTCCTTTAAAAAAATTCCAAACAATTTCTTCTTAACAATTTCTAATTGCTATATTTTATCTTTGCGCAATCACGTACTAATTTAGCTGAACCACGGTCTTTCTAATGCCATATCTACACCTTCTACTAAATGTGTTATAACAACTATCAAATTTCTGTTTTGACTTTCTCCCAAGGCAAATTGAATACTGAAGGTGGTGTCTTCCCAAAACAGTTACCTTGTTTCTGGTGATTTTGACAAGTCTGACGTCAGGCTCCTTTCCAATACAGAACAAAGGAACAAAAGAATTAAATAAAGGAGAAATTGCATGATTGAGAAAATTCAGTGAATGGCTTGGTAATATTGTAATTTGTGAGATTTAAATTAAACAAACTAATGAAAACGAAGTGCCGCGTGTTGAATCGCAAAAGCATAAATTAATATAAAGCCCTCAAATGTAGTTTTTTTGCAAATAATTTATTTTGTTTGGTTATTTCTATTGCTTTCGCTTACTCTTTCTCTTCACAACAGGTAATATGCCTTCGTTTTGTTTGTGTATTCTAGGAGCCTGACGACTCAACGAATTCGGAAGATGCAACCTTGTGTTCTATCATCCTTGACTTTGCCCCATTTTCTCATTTTGTCCCGTTTGCTGTCTTAACATTTCGTTTTCGAAATGGCATCAAACAAATCGGATTGCTGTATTACGTAAATGGCGCGATAAAATGATATATACCATAAATATTCGACAAAGAAACTTTGTTTTAACAGTGAAATTAGCGTCTCCACCTGATATTTCTGTTTCGACAGAGCTATTTCAATATATTCTATAAAAGGTGCAGATGAGGGATAAGCCAGTTTTGTTTGTGTAAAATATTCGAATACTGTACGATTTCGTTCCATTGATGGAAAAGAAAATTTAAATACTATTTTTAAAACAAATATTTAAAACTGTTGTTGGTAGGGCAAGTAGAAAATATGTTAAAATTGTTATTTACTCAAATTAGTTTTGTTACTGTTTTGAACCCTATTCGAATTTAAAGGACACCAATAACAATAAAAAATGTAATTAAAAGAACACCAACAACAACAAAAAATACATTTTAATAATTAAATTAACAATTAAAATAAAAGGAAGGGAATTTTAAAACTTTTTTCATTATCCTCTTTTATTTGGTATGCCTCTTATACAAGGCAGCGCCCAACTAATCACCCTATGGAAAGATTTATAATTTTTGTAAACGGCGTTGCACGTCAATCATATTTGATACTTGTGAACCCGACAGCTGCAATATACCAACAAAGAAGCAATGGAGGGCGTAAAGGTGAAAGCAGAGATTTTGGTCATTCAAAATCCTTTTTTTAGTTAGTAATAAAGTTATTTAAAAACAAAATTGGATGACTAATTTTGCGCTACACTTTATGAGTACATAGACTCATAGCTGTGCAACATTTTTACCAGTTTTGGTTTTTTAATTTTGGCTTATTTTTTTCAATTACTTTATACAACATTACCAATATTATATGATACAACAAAAAACATATAAATCGTTTTTCATACGTTTTACAAAAAATCTGAAACCTATGAAAAGTCTGCAAATTCTCACCAAAATTTCAAATTTTTAACCAGAATTTCTAGAATATTTTTTGGTGGCTGTTTTATAGCCCATTCAATTTTAGGGAAGTATTTCAATGTACTATTTGTTAGTTAAGGGTCTTTCAAAATATGCGCCTAAACATTGTTTTAAAATAAAACAAGTAAAAATTTAGGTTCTTTCAGGTTTCACTATTTTTATTCAAAATACCGCTCCTAACAATTGTATGTCAAAAATGACATCATTTGAATGTCCACCTTGAGGATGTCTACAAGTAAAATCCGTCAAACAGTCGACTCATGAATGCCGAATTGTTGAGAACGGCGAGATGTTGGTGTTGAAGGTTATTCAGTAACACTTCGCGCTACAGCAGCAATATTCTCAACAGAACGTCAGTTTTTTGTGTGCTAGTTCTCTTTCTGTCCTAGATATAACCAGTTTCTTGAAACTTTTTAATCAATCTTTCAATTGTGGAACCACACGGACGATATTTCCACCAAAAAATTCACGAGTTTTGCGATATGTTGTTCTTAAAGATCGAGTATTTTAATATTAAGTTTCTATAATTTTAATGCACTTTTGTATCGTGTAAAATTGTACACATGTCTACTAGACAAATGTCAAACATGACATAAAACAAGGTACCGTCTAGGAATTACACACTACTGACATATATGCGTCACTTTTGAATGACGTTTTATCTATTAGCATTTCAAAGTGCAGCTGGCAACTGGCTATAAAACACAGTTGATTTTTAAAAATTTTTGCTCACAGTGTCACGCAATTTTTTCCATATTAAGTACGTTCGGTAAATTTAAGAAGACGTTTTATCTTTTGAATGACGTTTTATCTATTAGCATTTCAAAGTGCAGCTGGCAACTGGCTATAAAACACAGTTGATTTTTAAAAATTTTTGCTCACAGTGTCACGCAATTTTTTCCATATTAAGTACGTTCGGTAAATTTAAGAAGAAGAAGACAATTTGCTTAAACTGAAGACGGCTAGTCTATATATATAAAAATGAAAATCTGTCCCTATGTTCGCTTATAACTCGAGAATGGCTGAACGGATTTATCTTATCTTGGTCTTGAATTATTAGCGGAAGTCTAGGGAAGGTTTTAGAAGGCGAGAAAAATTCGAATAATTGCCGGGAAAATGGTCAAAACGTGGACCCGGGTAACCTTTGGTTGTGTATGTACAATATGGGTATCAAATGGAAGCTGTGGTTAAGTGCTTTAATACGGGTTAATTTTCATACCTATTGATGACTAGGGTCTCGAAATATATGCCAAAACGTGGACCCGCCGTGTCTTTAAACCGAATTAAACCAAACTTACACACATTGTTAAGGAGGTATTGAAGATGGTTTCCGTATAGTTTGGATACCTATTGGTAGATACGGTCTCGAGGTATAGGTCAAAACGTGGACCCGGC
This sequence comes from Anastrepha fraterculus, assembly GCA_037575425.1. NCBI lineage: Eukaryota > Metazoa > Arthropoda > Insecta > Diptera > Tephritidae > Anastrepha > Anastrepha fraterculus. The sequence goes on from JAYXIM010002889.1 coordinate 78,760, forward strand.
TAACCTGGGGATGTGTATGTACAATATGGGTATCAAATGGAAGCTGTTGGTTAATGCTTTAGTACAGAGTATTTTTCATGTCGCTCCGTGACTGGGGTCTCGAAATATATGCCAAAACGTGGACCCGTCGTGTCTTTAAACCGAATTAAACCAAACTTACACACATTGTTAAGGAGGTATTGAAGATGGTTTCCGTATAGTTTGGATACCTATTGGTAGATACGGTCTCGAGATATAGGTCAAAACGTGGACCCGGGTAACCTGGGGATGTGTATGTACAATATGGGTATCAAATGGAAGCTGTTGGTGAATGCTTTAGTTCAGAGTATTTTTCATGCCGCTCCGTGACTAGGGTCCCGAGATAGAGACCAACACGTGGACCCTAGAATGTGTTTGTACAATATGGATATCAATTGGAAGCTGTTGGTGAATGCTTTAGTACAGAGTATTTCTCATGCCGCTCCGTGACTGGGGTCTCAAGATATAGGTCAAAACGTGGGCCCGGGTAACCTTCGGATGTGTATATACAATATGGGTATCAAATGGAAGCTGTTGGTGAATGCTTTAGTTCAGAGTATTTTTCATGCCGCTCCGTGACTAGGGTCCCGAGATAGAGACCAACACGTGGACCCTAGAATGTGTTTGTACAATATGGATATCAATTGGAAGCTGTTGGTGAATGCTTTAGTACAGAGTATTTCTCATGCCGCTCCGTGACTGGGGTCTCGAGATATAGGTCAAAACGTGGGCCCGGGTAACCTTTGGTTGTGGATGTGCAATATGGGCATCAAATGAAAGCTGTCGATAAGTGCTTTAACGTGGGGTAATTTTCATACCTATTGATGACTAGGGTCTCGTAATATATGCCAAAACGTGGACCCACCGTGTCTTTGCCCAGCGAAGCGGGTCGGGTTTGCTAGTTTATTTATAAGCCAACAAAATGTGTAATCATGTAAACATGTAAGTGCACGTATGGGTAGAGAGTTTTGCTCGTAAAGCATAATCTCAGACACCTATGCCTGCAAATGAAAATATTAATACATTTTCTATCATATTTGAATAAGTACAAGTTGAAAAGTAACTCTTCCCTTAGTGAAATTCTGTGAATTCTTCACTTACGTTTTTCAAGTATGCATTATTTGAAATCTAGAAAAGTATTTGCGACCCATAACCCTTATGCTAATTAGAGAGATCTTTCCTGAATTTACAATGCTACAGAACAAAAACTTTATCAATATCCGGAACTGTAAAATTGGTATTTCAAACTCAACTTGTAAAGGAGAATTGAAATGTATATACTAATTTAGATAACTGAACACCGTAGCGTATATCCGAGTTAAGCTCATGTCCATTAGTAATCTTAGTGGTTTGCATGTGCAGGATCCAGCCAAACTCATAAAGTGTACTTGTGTGTATGCAGCTTTACCCACACACACACCTATGTCCCATGTTTGTATTGTATTAAGCTCTTGAAATGTTCCATTCCTGGACCGAAATAAATGTACTAGAAAATTACCAACTTATGTAATCTTGGTTGGCATCATTTATCAAATGGATGCTAGGTAATTTTTCTTACTTTTACGTTGAAATGCTGGAATTCGTCAAGAAGTCCCACTGACAGATGGCACACGTACGCCACGCACACATGCATATATATGTATTTGTCTTTATTTCAGCAAAAAGTGGTATATGTGATATGAGTGTACAGTTATATGTTTGGCAAATATACCATACTCGCTAGCGTAAAAGCGCTCTGTTTGTCTGTTTATTTGTATGCTGACTTTGGAAACCGGAAACGAGCATTTCACAGAGCAATTATTCTTGAGGAAATTTGTCAATCCACCTTGGCTTTGTTGACGCAAAGTACCATCAATATTAGGTGTGCCACTCTTTAGCGTGTATGTCCCAATATATGTGTGTATGTGTGTTTCAATTGATGGCTTGTGCTCTTCTGTTTATGTTTGTCTGTGGGGTAATTGAAATGTCGGTCAAAATAAATACATAGTTGATTTCAATAGACGAATTGAGAATATGTGAACATTTGTGGGCAGAAGCTAACAATTGCACAATTACTCAGAGGAAGCTAATGGACTGTTCGACTGAGACGACCGGACATACGTACATACAAATGTAGCATGTAGGGAGTGGTGTGGTGTTTTTTTTTGGGAAATATTTCTGCTACTTTTTTATATGTATACATATATTAAATTGAGATTCAAGTATATGGCATGATTTTCGTCACTTTCCTTTAGTAAATATGAAACACCCTTTTAAAGGTAGCAATTGACACCACCTACGGTATCGCCGTGAAATTGTGGAGAAATGAAAAGACTCACACTTGTACTTGACACATGAGAACTACGAGTAATTTAGTGAAAAATTTATCAATTTCGATTGCCTCCGGTTAAAATTTTATTATATATATAAAATACAATGTATTGAGTCAATAACCGCAAACAATATCGACGACATGCTCACCATTTCCAGTGACGCACATTTTATCAATTTTTCTCCATTTTTCAAAAGATTTTGGATCATTTTTGGGGTTATATCGTCGATTTCCTCGGGAATATTGGCCTACAGAGAGCCGAGTTTATTAATGTATTCCTTTCTCTTTATGTGTCCCACAAGAAAAGCTCCGATGCTGTCAAAATATATGAGCTAGGAGCTGAGCCGAATTCGTCATTTTTGATTATGAGCAGTCGCGGAAACATTTGCTTGAGTAAATCCATTGTACAGAGGGTTCAGAAATATTCTGTGTTAAGGGTCTTGTCCGGCATATGGAAACAAATTCCCTCGAAGAGAAATAGTGAATCAAATATATATATACATATATATAATTGGCGCATACAGCCTTTTTGGGTGTTTAGTCGAGCTCCTACTTCTATTTGTGGCGTGCGTCTTGATATTGTTCCAGATGGATGGACCTACAGTGTCAAACCGACTCTAAACGGCAGATATTTTTTATGAGCATCTTTTTCATGGCCGAAATACACTCAGAGGCTTGTCACTGCCTGCCGAGGGGCGACCGCTATTAGAAAAATGTTTTTCTTCATTTTGGTATTTCACCGAGATTCGAAACTACAGCGTCCGGCACTCGAAGTGTAGCGAATTAAAAATTGTGAAAATAATACATAATATTTCGCATTTACCTTGTCGCCAAGCTCGATGAAAACGATTGGAGAACGCTCATTTGCGGTCACAGCGGCCCAAACTATTACCTCTGGCGGGTGCTGCTTCCTGGTTGCCAATCGGTGACCCAAATTCTCGTATGAACGGTCGACCAAATAAACCCTTTCGTTTTAGGAGTGTACGCATTACTCAATTTGAAAAATTTTCTCTTCAAAAAATACAATGTTCGGAAATTGACTGCTTTGGTGTGAGATCATGCGGCTTTTGGATCTGGTAAGGCTTGACTTTGAGATCATTTTTCAGAATGCGGCGGATGCTTCGGTGAGAAATTTTCAGTTCTTTCGCCATTTGATTGGTAATTCGTTGGGGATTTCTCTCAAGTCGCTTCTTAACTTTTGAACCATTTCACGTGTTGTTGCAGTCTTTTGATGACCACCTCCATGTCGTTTCGCGATGCTACCAGTATCATTGTAACGAGTAATGGTGCGATAGTGCGCCCATGCATCAGCTGCGCGAGTGGTTTGAAGTTGGTTACACTTCGAGTGCCAGGACCCTTTACGTTCTCTCTGAATCCCGAATGGTAGTCACGCACCCACCCATTCAGCTACAGCGACCGCCGTGCAACAGTAGTAATGCCACAAACAAAGATAATCGAAACAATAGTTTTTCTGATTTGAGGAGATTTTAATTTAATTAGCGCACATCCAGCTCCATACGAGGAAATCGGTTTGGCAAATTCAACAAGCGAAGAGCAAAAAGTACAAGAGTTTTTTGGATCCTTTCGAGCCTATTATCGTTGCTTTAAAACAAAGTGTGGGAGAACCTAGTACCAAATATGTGATGACTTTATCCGGCCGAAATTGAAAAGTTCGTATCAGACAGGTGATGTTTTGTTCTGGCCGAAAGTGAGAGCCTCGAATCAAATACGAGATTGTTTTTACGTACGAGAACAGCTTTCATCGACAGTGGCGCACACACTCGTCGCTCGATTCATGAGGCAAGGTGGTAATTAATATGACATTATCCAAATAAAAGAAGCATGTTCTCGTTTGGAACGTATGAGCGATGCTATAACAACTTAATATTATGAGGATCTGTGAAGTCGGAGTTAAAATGACGAATAAAAGTAATCCCTGAATACTACTTGGCAATGGTGCAAATTGAGATGGATATTTAATAAAAATTTCGATTTAAAAATTACACCTAAGTCAGCTGCCCCGTTAATAGTCGCGGATAGTCAAGATTGGATTGGATCTTAATGGAGTCTGAGAAGTAAAAATAATCTTCAAGTCATCAGTGTATAAAAGAAATTAAGAATTAGTGAAACAATATTGACAAAAGCAACGAATAACGCCGGGATTAAGCTGTTTTGTGGAACCCTTGAAACCGCTATGAAAGCATTGGAGAACATGTTGTGAGTAACGACTGAATGAAAACCCAAACGAAGATGGTTATTGAAAGCCGGCATACAAAATCAGGAAAAAGATGCGAAATTTATAAAAATGGATCAACCGGAGATGAAACAGTGCTGATTGTCGGAAATTAAACGCTTAACTATAAAATAAAATTTCTATTTTACCATATATTCGAATAACTAAATTCTTAACTAAAACGAATTAAAACTAGGGCTAAATAAGCATCGAGATATACAAACACGGAAGTTACCTGACCTGAGACTGAAATAAGTAGTTAGAAAGGTGCATTAAGATTAATTATAGCTAAGACCTCTATTAATTACATACATATATATATATAAAGGGTGGTTACATTTCAAGGGCTGATATTGAATGTGAACCACACCTACACGTTAAACTTTCTTCTGCATTTGGTTTGACATTTTTCAATTTCAGACTAACTCAATTCGAATCATGGAAAGATACACAATCGAGCAACGCGTTAAAATTATTCAGGCTTATTATGAAAACGGACGTTCAAATCAAAATGCATATCGCGCACTCCATGATATTTTCGGTCAATTTAATCGTCCAAATGTGCGTATAACCGGAAAAATTGTGCAAAAGTTTGAGCAAACCGGGTCTGTAGGAGATGTGAAAACACCAGTGTATGCTCGTACAGCTCGTACTGCAGAAAATATTCCTGCTGTTCGCGATAGTGTGGTTGAAGAGCCGTCCACCTCAACTCGTTGTCGTGCTCAAAAATTGCACCTCCCACGCTCGTCGTTGATGAACATTATGCATAAAGACTTGTAACTATTTACACGCTTACAAGGTGCAATTGACTCAAGAACTAAAGCCTCTTGACCATTTCAAGCGTCGTCTATGGTCAGAATGGTGGCAGGAAATGGCAACAGTGAATGAACAATTTTCGAAGAAAATCCTGTCACACAGCTAACGAAACAATGGCTCTTTTGCGCGAAAAATTTGATGGCCGAAGAGTCTCACGTCGCGGCGATGTCGATTGGCCGCCAAGATCATGTGATTTGACACCGTTGGACTTCTTTCTTTGGGTTTATTTGAAATAAAAGGTGTACGTCGATAAGCCAGCAACTATTCAAGAGCTAAAGGATGAGGTAATTGGGCACATTAACGGTATGGAACCTCAATTATGTCTCAGTGTCATCGAAAATTTTGACCATCGGATGGAGGTGTGCCGCCGAGGCCGTGGCGGCCATTTGGCCAATAGTTTGTTTCATACGTGGTTGAATCATACCAATATTATCATAGTAAAGAGAAATAAGAAGAATTATTTAAAAAGATTGTATTTTATTCAAAATCAACACCGGCCCTTCAAACTTAACCATCCATTATATATATAATATATTTTTTTGTTGGGATTGACAGAAGGTTAATATGACTCAAGGATTATTTTTTGACTATATACATATGTATTGGCCCTTTCATTGTTGGTCTCCTTGCCGCGGGGATGGGGCTTAAATGGAGGTTAAATTCTATTCAGAAATATAACGCACCATGAACTAAAAGGGAAGCTCCGTATAGAGATTGGTTGACCGCCCATTCGCGAAACGGCGTCCATTTCCATTTTGCGGGCCAAAAAACTGAAGCAGTTTTGATCACAAGTAGAAAAAAGATTGAGAACATCACACTAAGCATAGACGGGCATAACATCAACACCCAAACGTACTTGAAATACTTGGGAGTCATGATTGATGCACGCTTTAACCTTAAAGTGCACATTGAAAAAGCTTGTGAGAAAGCAGCACGGGTAAATACGGCGCTATCTCGAAGTTTTTGGAGAACCAAATAGCAGAACCAATAACACTGGACAATGTTGTTCCACACAAGCTTCAATCTAAAGAAGTATGGGATTGTTTAAAAAAATTGTCAGCGTTCGTACTCAATGATTTGAGACAAATGGAGAGAAGGCGGAAAAGCGAAAGCATAGCACTAAATAGCTGAAATTCCATAGTAGGAGATGTAGTAACTTTTCCTGTAGTAGTAGATTTAGTAGATAACTTACGGTTGTGCTGTAGGACCACTTTCTAGATAAACTGACGATACCAGACATAGAAACTTAGCTTTCTGTGGTATGGATAGAGACATGATGGGTGGGGGAGTACTGTTATGACAGGGGTGGCTCTCTCATCAGATAACCTAAACAGTGGGTGGTAACTAGCAGATGCTACTTTAGACGTATTGCATCAGGACAATAACGGACGTTGAGCTTAGTGCTCAAACCACCTCCCGACGAATTCTTAACGGTTGTACCGAGGGGATCGGTATTTTGACCGTAGGAGGTTTAGTTCGGGTTAAAGTCCCACACTGACGGGGTTAGGCTTTCGTTGCTTCCTCCTCGTAAAAAAGAGCAATCAGTTGGTTGACAGAAACACATTCGGAGGTTTGTCACAATAGGCACAGTCCGATACAACATTAGTACCTACCTACATACATACATGCATACATACTTACATAGAACTGCAGCTAATCAAGGCAAAGTAACACAGACATTTCCATCCATGTAGCATTTAAGTGGGAAAAAAAGTTGCCTCCCATATCGATGGAAGAAAATTTCCGTGCATTGTAAGCTTTGAATGAATGTAATTTGACTGTTGATTTTATCGCGCAAGGAATTAGCCAATGTGCGTACATGCGCTGACAAGTAGCTGCACAAACAAGCATATTATTGGGACCACATATGCAGAAAGTGGATTAATTTAATTGCAACAATTGTTAATGTGTATTGCGGGGCGCGGGAATATATTTACATACAAACATACACATAAGTGCTTACGTATGAGGGTGATCCCTCGAACATTGTTCGTTCCGGTATTTACTAACACATGTGTAGATATGTATATGTGGATACATATAAACATCATATCAGATTTGAAGTTAAATATAACTTCAAATAACATTCCCTCCAGGTTGCAGAAACCTCTAGAAATACTAGTAAGGGTTCTTCCAAGCCTACTATATGACTATTTCTCAAACCTTGAAATACGCAGGCTTTTGTTATATAGCTGCGAGTGACTCGCCAAGTATCGCTATGTCTGTTAATCCCATATAAAGGGTGTTTTTTTTAGAGGTTAGGTTTTCAAGTTGGCACTACTTTTTTCGTAGATGGTCTTTTTGACAGCTGTCACTTGATTTATGCTCAGTTTGGTTTGCCATTTCATAATGAATAGACTTACACCTGAACAACGTTTGCAAATCGTGCAAATTCGGGCCCAAAACGAGATGGCCACCGATCCCGATTATCACAAGAAAATTTTGTTCAGCGTCAATAAGCAAAATTGTCGCATTTGGAGTGAACATAATCCACAATCCATTGCTGAGACGCCGTTACATCCTCAAAAACTCACTGTTTGGTGTGCTCTATGGGCAGAGGGAATCATTGGTCCATATTTCTTTAAAAATGAAGCCGGCCATAATGTTACAGTCAATGGAGAGCGCTATAGAGCCATGATTAATGACTTTTTCGTGCCTGAATTGGACGATGTTGATGTGGACGACCTTTGGTTCCAACAAGACGGCGCTACATGCCATACAGCCAACGCAACAATCGATTTATTGAAGGAAACTTTTGGTGAGCGCATTATCTCGCGCCATGGACCTGTGGCGTGGCCTCCAAGATCGTGCGATATAACACCGCTGGACTATTTCTTGTGGGGCTATGTGAAGTCGCTTGTCTATGCAGATAAGCCCGAGACGATTGGCGTCTTGGAAGAGAATATTCGGCGCGTTATTGCTGACATACGGCCCCAATTGCTGCAAAAAGTGGTCGAAAATTGGGCTACTCGGCTGGAATTTATTCGAGCCAGCCGCGGCAGCCACATGCCCGAAATCATTTTTAAAACATAATGGCAAACCCTTATCTTTATAATAAAGCTAAATACTTGGCCATAACATTAAATTATATACGTTTTATTTCATCTTGAAAACCTAACCTCTAAAAAAAAACACCCTTTACTTCTCAGTTTGAAAGTCAGATAAACCGCTTCGTGGAACTACTTCACAGTTCATTTTAGAACCCTTCTTCAATATAGTATAATTTGGGTTTTCACGGAACAAAATTTTTTTTTGTATGCATTTTTCTCTTCTTTTGTTCTGAGAAGAGAAATTTTATTTAAATGTTTCTTCTGAATCCTTGTTTGAAACAAAAACCTTAAACAGTAACATCTTTTTTGTCTTTAAGTAAGGAAACTATTTTATTTTTCAACAAAAATCACATTTATTGAGAAATATGAAAAATATATGTATATTTGTATATACATATGCATGTATGTTTGAGAAGGATTTCTTTGAAATTGTATAATGCAAGGTACATTAAACCATCGGTAGATCAGCTGATTTAATTTGTTCCTATTTATTTGGTCCCTAAGTTGTTAAGATTTTAAAATACATTGGTTTTGCTTTCCTGCTACTTTTTCAAAGTTCAAGAGTATTAATGTTAGCTGGCTCGATTAACATTTTTTACATTTCGTAGCACAGTTTTTCTCTCACTTTGCCGATCGCTTTGAAATATCTGTAATCTCAGTTGCCGATGTAAACTTATTGTATGCAGTAATATCATTACAGAGAGTGTTGCTTTATTGTTTTGAAGGTCGTCTAGTCGATTCGCCTATGATTAACATTTACGTCGTTTTTAGCCTTCTTTTTAGCAATATTTTGCTTTTGAGTTAGATGTAGAGAGTGTGTTTTTGTGCTTTTGCTATTTAAAGATGAAAAAAATTACTTATAGTTTCAAAAAAGCTTAACAGACGATTTTGTAAAAACTAACCTCGGAAATACCAGGCCTACAAAGTGCAATAAAAGAATTTGTGGAGAGCACACAGAAGAATTTAAAAAAATATTCATAGGGTAGCATAATTTTCGCACCGCTCTCCACATACACAACTTAAACTCAATGTCAACAGCTCTTTAAATTTCTTTTAATTTACATTTTATTTATTTATATTTTTTACACTAAATTAAAGTTGGGAGCCAACCCCAGGCTAATCTATTTTTACTTTTACTTCTGGTATATCAAAATTACAATTCACAATTAAGTTAAAGCTAAGTTTGAGCTATACTCTTACTACGCGGACGCTGTGCTTCCCACGACGCAGTAGCATGACGTTCCCACGTTGCAATATTGCACCGGATACGCGTGCAAGGCGGTAGACGCAGTGTCAGAATATATGGTGAGGGAGCAGGCCACAAGTTTACTTACACATTTCAGATTTTGAAGGTTGCTCTTATGTTTGTTAAGTTAAGTTTTACGGCCCGAAGTCCAGAAATATATATATTTTTTTGCCACTCAGTATTATAATAAAAAAAGGTTTTATGAAGCTGAATAAAAACATTGTGTTGTCCTTGCTGGTATTCCTGTCTTTGTTTTTGCCGCCATGGTTCGACTTAAACGCCTCGATAACTTTCGATGGGACCGCCATCACAACACATTGTTCTATCGTGTAAAACTGTTCATCTGTCTATTTAAAAAGAGGTACCGACTAGGAATTATTCACATAAACAAATTCATTTATTTGTTTTATATTTGTGCTTAAATTTGTGGTTTTTTTTTTGTTTTTTTTTTTTTTTGCAAAAAATTCAATAATTGCCAAATAAGAATTTGTTTCAATTCAGATTTTCTCTGTCGTGTCTACTAATATGAAACTAAATTAATGGAAAACTTCATATACAATTTTTCGTATATTTTATAAGAGATAAGTTTTAATTCAGAACGAGAAACGATGTTAGTCTCGTAAGTAAAGTAAAAAGTAAAAACAGAAAAATATTGCGTACCCACCTTAATACACTGGCGAAACGGCAAGACATGCCTTACAGCGCATGAAGTTTTGAGTTTATTTTATTGCGCTTTCTCCAGAAATGGATCCATCTGGTTGTTATTTGATTTCTTTTTACTACTTTTCGTAAGGGTACGTCCAATAAACAGACCACGCTGATGAATTCGCGACAATAATGAATATGCTGCAAAAAAGTAGAAATGAGCCTACAATGACCGAAATTATTTATAAGCACTGAAGGTCATATCATTTGTCAGAGAATAAAGCGAAAATATTGGCCATGTACACTTGTACTTACATAATAAATCGCTCTATCTTTTTACAAGGCTTCCGAATATGTGGAAGAAAATGCTCAACATCGTATGTAAAAAACAAAAATTAATCGGTTTTTGAATATTTACTTTATTTTACTAAATTGAATGGGCTATAAAACTGCTTAGCCGGAAGTTTTCCTAAGACTCCGATTCACAAGTCGAAAATTTTGAGGATCATGTTTTGAAATTTGTTAAAGTTTTGCGAGTTTTGTACAAAGTATGGATCTTGGATTTAGAAATTTTTTTATAAAAAAAATATAAAAAAATGTATGAAAAATATTGAGAACATTGTAAAAATTTGATGTATCTTAATTGTGTGCATGTGATTGTCTTCAAAGTTTTATTTAATAAAAATTATATACTTCAACAAAAATACAGCCGTTACAAAGTTTTATTATTTTTACTATTTATTTATTAAAATATAATAAAAATTTTAGATTAGTCTAATGTAATCGCACTAGCTACCAAGGCTATCTATCGGCTTTATTTTATTCCTGCAAACAATTTTGAATTTTCACATAGAAATAAAGTGATTTTTTGTTGGTTCAAAAAACATTAAATATAACGAAAAAAGCGGCTCACCGTTCGAAAAAATAAGAATACCACCAAAAGGCAACAAAAATACTCCAGTTACCAAAATCAACATAAATCATGGTGAACATCTCATTTCGTCGTTGTGATTTATTCACAGTTTTATCTAAAAATTCCAATCCCGCTCTATGCGAAAGCACCTTTCTTCATACGTACATGGAAGCTCACTCTCTCCGTTTAAGCTTTCACTATTCGTCTTCGCTCCTGCTTGACTCAACTGGCCCGTATCTGTGCGTGCAATCACCCCTCACAAAATTTGCACACACTTACCCTCACCTAACAACACAACTCAAATAACTGCTTTCCCTGCTTTCATAGCACAATATTAAAGGACAAAGTCCTTTGTCCAGTTAAACACGGTTATGGCTGTCGCTATTTGTGCAAAAAGGGAGGAAAAAGAAATAGTATAGCACAAAAAAAAAATCTGAAAATTATGATAATCATAATTTTTGTTACGTGAGTTTTCATGTGGAAAAGATGAAACATCATCGTCTCCAGCATCTTGTCGTGCTTTGTTGTCTTGCGGTGCTTTGCATGGCGCGCTCCTGTCCTCAGCAGTTCAACGTACACTGTCATTGCTTTTGCTTGCCACTTGCCTATGTTGTATTTGTTTTTGCAATCGTCATCACCATAATCATAGTTTTGAGCAACTCCTGATTTTACCTCTGCTTTTTGGCGCCCGACTGTCCGGCGCCAAACGTCCCTTACCCCAATCTTCTTATTGTGTTTCCTCTTCTGTGAAAGTCCTGTTTGCCTTTACTTTCTGTAGCTTTGTTGTTATTACTGCTTTGCTTTACTTCAACCATTGTTTGGTGGTACGAGTATCAACGTGTGCTGTGCCGTGTTGGCTTTACGGCTGATGCTGAATTTGAGGTAAGTGGCGAGAATGTGTTGAGTAGTGCGCCTTTGAACGGAGCTGAATTGCTTGTAATCTATCGAAAGTTTTTCTATTGTAAATAAATTGTACACAATTTAAGAGCAAAACATGTAAATTGAGTTAAGGGAAAGTTAAAAAACTGGCAGTAGAAGAAATTAAAACTCAACATACTTATGTACACATTTATATGTTGCTTTCTAAGGCAGAGACGCATATGAGATATTGTAGTACAGTACACTTTGTACAGTACACTTAGTACTGTAATATCGAATTAACGTTAAGCATTTATACTTTTACATTAACTTTTACAGAGAAACATCGACATAATGTAGTTGAAAGGATTGGACATATGCTTCGTTATACCTATAGGTTTAGGCTTGGTAGCCGCATCGCACATAGAGACAGCGAGACCACGAAATGGGTCCGTTGTGAGTCGCAGGGCCGGGCTGGGGTACATTTCCCTTTCGATATTGAACCATCCTGAGCTTTTGACAAAGCGGAAATGGTTGTTAAAACTTAAAGTGTATAGATTATCTATATTCATTAAGAATTAGGATCTTAAATATTGGTTCTTGATTCTGGCTAAAGCCGGGCATGTGCAAAAAATATGTTGAGTTGTTTCCAACTCCTCCTCATTCCTGCAGCTACGACAGAAATCATGCATGTAAACGCCTAATCTCCTTGCATGATTTCCTATTAGGCAATGTCCTGTAAGGACCCCTACTAAGGTCCTAATTTGAAGTCTACTCAATTTTATAATATTCTAGGACAGATTAAGATTTAGCCTTGGCCCTGTTTGACTAGAATTTCACAGCTATTGACATTAATCTGTCTTTGATTTACATCTATAGCCTTAATATATTTATAGAATGTCAAACAGCGGTAAATACAAAATTACAAAAAAAATGTTATAAATACATATAGTTTCGTTAACTGGGATATCGAGAGACGTTTGGTGACGTGAAAGATGCTTCTTGCTAAATCGGTCCACTAGAAAAAAACTCGGTTCGCTTTGTCGTGCTGCAACAGTGAAGCTATCAAAAAGTTGGCCCTTTCATAGTCCTTATTTATTTGTTTATTTATTTTTGTATATACCTATTCAATAAATCTCCGTAGGGAGGACCTTATCGAGAGCACAACTCACTGAGGACATCTGCTACACCGGAGCTTTTCCGATTACTTCAGGCCCGGCCTTCGATGCTCTGGTTAGTTTACTACCACTTGATATTTTCATTCTTGAAGGCCATCTGCAGGCTGAGACATAATGGGAATTTGTATGGCCCCTGTCCAGCATTAGGCAACAGATGAGGCATGGACCTCGATCCAATGATCTTCTCCATGCTCCTTAACACTATGCTATAGGAGTCGCACTTGAAAAGAGATATAGTGTGGTGCTGCCAAAGACTCAATTGTGGCAAAACTCAGAAAATGAGCCTACCAAACACTGTTTTCGCACTTTAAGAAGCGACCACCTTGGCTCCTTGGCACCACAAGATCTACTCAGATTTCTTCGGAGGTCGAGTAGATTTAAAGCAAATTAAAAAGGGAACCCGAGTGCAGTACAATGGACTTAATATTTGCTGAGGGCTGTACTGGCTAGTTGTCCCGAGAAAAAAATATGTATATACATAGATCGGGCAAAAAAAATTTTGGCGCTGGAGTGACTGGCGTCTTATTTTGTTTTATTATTAATGCCAAGCAGAGCAAGAACAGCCAGCAAAGCCAGTCTGTATTGGGCCAGCATCTTAAGTTTCCCACGAAAAAGATAATTTTCCCATTCTCGGAAGACCCATGTTAATTCAAGTATGAATTGTGGATATTGCCTGTACCACATCGTCCGAAGCCCAATGAATTGCTTTGGTTGGATCTTCCAACTTTTTAATCTGTTTCACAAGTCGCTCTTTAAGATGGGCCAGTTCTTTTTCCAAGTGAAATACACGACAATCTGGTCTAAATAAAAATCCGTTAAAAAACTACAATTTAGAAAAAAATAAAGTTTTGCTCTGCTTGCGTAGAAGCGTTACGTTTCGGGCTCATTCCAGCAATACAAAATTTCGATAGGCATTGGAAGAGCATCACTAAACGGGATATCTTCTGATTAGGTCCGATCTTGAAATCCATTACACACCCGAACTTTTTCTCTTGGTTTCAATGAAGTGCCGCACGAGTTTACCTAATCTTTTATTTTCAGTTTGTTTTTTGTAACATTCATCGCCCTCTTTTGCGCACGTTTGTGGCATAACAAAAAAGATTTCATTTCTGTTGAGTACTTTTTCTTTATTTGCTTTAATTAGCTTTAAAAAAAAATAGCTTTTCCAAGCGAACATCACGGACTTATTCAATAGCCGACACAGGGTGAAAGTTAGACATCTTACATCACCTTTAAATATTGCTTCATGAGTACAAAACAGATAAATTCGTGTGAAGATTCATTCGCTTCGCTACTCATAATATCACCCTATATGCACTTGAATTTCGGTGCTCTATGGTTTTAAAAGCTTCATCTTATTCGAACTTAGTTTCAGTCTTCGTGTACAGCTCTAATCGATTTAGAAATACTTTATAGCTGCGTTGCCAAGAAGTAGTACAACTATACTTGTAAATTATAAAAGCGTTTTTACACAATCACTTATGTGTGTACATTTACTCTACTTGTAATGAGGCAACCGGCTCAATAGAAAACGCTTCCAAATTAACAAAAAAAAAAGAAATACGTGTACCATATGTTTGAGGAAAGCAAACAAGCAGCATAATGCAATCAGCAATCAAGAAATAGGTTTTGATATCTGGGCGGCTTTGCATGGGAAAAGTGGAAATTTTTACCAAATTCTTCCAGCACTTGTCTTACTTGTCTCACAGCTGTTCAGCTGCTCTTCGTGGAAAACAAACGAAATTGAGTAATTAATTGCTTGAAAAAAACGCTAAATTGAAAGCATTTGATAAATGTGTCTGTGTGTGTGTGACCGTTGCTTTCGAAGTAAATATGTACACAGAAACATGAACAACTAAAGATTACAACAAAAATTCGTGATTGGGGACACTTTGTGGTATGTCACATCGCACCAAAATTGAGAATGAGATTGGATGGGGCAAGGAAATAATTGGGGCGAGCAACACATGTTTTCACTCAAATGAAGAGTAAAGCAACCAAGAGCTTGCAATAGTGCATGGGTAGCAAACTGTTGCAATTACGGCACAAAGATATACATATAATAATTTAGGAGTGTATTTAGAAAAGTCGATTTTTATACCCGTGCGCACTTGGGCCCAGCGGTATTATAATATTTTGTTCACTAACATCATAAAGGATTTGAGGTATATAGGCGTACCAAAATGATCAAAATGAAGAAAGGAGTCGATTTAGCCATTTCTGTCCGTTCGCACGTCCGTCCGTGCGCATTATAACTCTAGCAAAAACTATTATATTTCAATGAAACTTGGTACACCTAATTTTCTCTGTCCAAGGTAGGTTGGAGTTGCAAATGGGCGAAATTGGTCAATAATTACGCCCATCTATTAGACAAGTATTTTTTGAAAAATAAAAAACGTATATCTCTCTTAAAAATAATGCAAATTACTTAAATTTTGTACTAATGATGAAGTCAAGTAAACACGTGCGACTTAAATATTATTGAGAACGAACTTTTTATAGGTTTAAACTGATTTTCTGACCGTCACTCTAATTTTACAAGCTATAACTTTCATTGTCTATAAGTTTGTTTGATTCTAAAAAATTAACCCGCACTCCAAATTAAGGTTTACGAGAATTTGAGGCAGCACCCGCCCCAGGTAATGGTTTGGGCCACTGTCACCGCAGATGGGCGCTCAGCGGCAGACTTTGGACGTTTCTATGGCTCTCAAATTCACCAGACTCGAATCCGAAGGATTATTCTCCTTGGGCCGTTTTAGAGAGCAAAGGTCCGAACTAAAAGATTCATCAGTCTCGAGGGGCTGAAAAAAGGCATTGTCCGCAAGTAGTACAAAATAACTGCAAGTCACATTCGGGCAGCTTGCGATTCGTTTCTGGACCGTCTCAAGGCCATAATCAAGGCAAAAGGTGGCTATATCGAGCAAAAGTAACTCGATTCTTAATTTTGTATTATTTTTACACACTTTTTATTTTTAATTGAATAAAAGTAATTTTCCCAACTATGTAAATGTATGGCCTTTTTAATTGGTTACAATTCGAGCGCCGGACCCTGTATATACATATATAAGTACATACAGTATATATGTATATAAATCAACTGGTGAAAGTCACGTCTGCCCACAAAAGTAGAAAATATTAATAACTTCATATTAATTTTTCTTTTCTATCTATATGCTTCCATTTCACTACTTAATTAAATCCAACTGTTATAATAAACTTGCATCAGTACTGACTTCTCAGGCATTTTTCTGCATCTACAATATCATGGCCACTTGTGGGCATTTTAAGCAAAATGTATTTTATTATCAGGTCCAAATGTCCCATATTTTACGATGTGACTCTTTTAGTTTAATACTTTGCTGCAACATCTGAAATTTTCATTAGCCAAAATATTCCAATTCGTGGGAAATTTGTATATGCATACGTATGCACATATGAACCCTGCAGGAAAATCCTCTAGTCTAGATTTGGTGTGGATTTAGAGAGTTTGAAACCATGACTAATTAATTTTACCCAGTGATGTCTTTGGAAGCGTGAATTACACTTCACTGCATTTCTCTTTCCATAGTTCTCAAGCAGTATTAAATTTAAAAAATTTGCAAAATCGCATTAGTTTAAATTTTTCAAGTTTTTCCTGTATGGCAAGTATGTGGGATCGTAAAAGTTTTTATGAGTCTTTCTACGTTCTGTATACGTGGTGAAATGCAACAATGTTAGGTAATGCAGATGAATTTACAACACATTTGGATGGGCTGTAAGAGCTTTGCGCCCACATATGTACATATGTATGTATGCATTTAATCCGTATCGATAGAAGAATCTGCATCCGGCACCCACGATTTTCAAAAGATTTAAGAAAACCAAAAAGTGACCAAATGAAGAAAGCTTCCACTATATTTATATATGTACATACACACGAAGAGAGGAGATTTTCGTTTAATTGCATTGGTCTTTACAAAGAAGAATATGTTTATAAGAAAGTATATTCCTTAGGCTAGAGTAAATCATTAAAATAAAAGTGGGTTTAACTCTAAAAATATGGAATAAAATGCAATGAATAATTTTCATTATTGGCATTGAAAAACCTTTAGTTACAAACCGTGAGCTAGTTATTTTTCGTTATGCATTTCCTCAATCTATCTATTGGACATGCACCTTTACCCTGTAGTTTTACTGACGACTACAGACTAGCGATTTGATGCATTACCGATCGTTAGGCAATTCGCTAGCGCATGGTAATCCGACATTCAATGAACTCGCTAAGTCGCATCAGTTTAGTGCTATGGCAAGGTAAAGCACATTAATTAGCCAAAACTAATTGTGCCTAGTCACTGGTTTCTGGTATCTGATCAAAGTACTGAGTACTGAATAAATATCTGTAAAAATTATTCTCTACTAGCATCACCCAGTGGGCTTCGCACCACCATACATAAAATGTTTGTTTTATATCGCAAGAAATTTTTCATATTAAGTTTTCTTTATAGAACTCGTAAAATGTTTAAACAGTTGAATTAGTTGATTTTTTTCATTCAACATACTTTCTAAAGATGTCACAACAGCCTTTTCTGTACTT
Source organism: Anastrepha fraterculus (assembly GCA_037575425.1). Classification (NCBI taxonomy): domain Eukaryota; kingdom Metazoa; phylum Arthropoda; class Insecta; order Diptera; family Tephritidae; genus Anastrepha; species Anastrepha fraterculus. The sequence continues at coordinate 96,601 of JAYXIM010002889.1, forward strand.
TTTTAAAATTTGATTGTGGTGGTCACCTATATACAGGTAAGGTACCGGTTCAAACACATCCTAGGGTTATCCAGGTCCACGTTTTGGTCTATATCGCGAGACCCTAGTTACGGAGGGGCATTAAAAATACTCTATACTATAGAATCATCAGCAGCTTCCATTTGCTACCCATATTGTACAAACACATCCTAGGGTTACCCGGGCCCACGTTTTGACCTATATCTCGAGACCCTATCTACCAATAGGTATTCAAACTATACGGAAACCATCTTCAATACCTACTTAACAATGTGTGTAAGTTCGGTTTAATTCGGTTTAAAGACACGGCGGGTCCACGTTTTGGCATATATTTCGAGACCCTAGTCATCAATAGGTATGAAAATTAACCCGCATTAAAGCACTTAACCACAGCTTTCATTTGATATCCATATTGTATAAACATATTCTAGGGTCCACGTTTTGGTCTCTATCTCGAGACCCTAGTCACGGAGCGGATGGAAATACTCTGAACTAAAGCATTCACCAACAGCTTCCATTTGATACCCATATTGTACATACACATCCCCAGGTTACCCGGGTCCACGTTTTGACCTATATCTCGAGACCGTATCTACCAATAGGTATCCAAACTATACGGAAACCATCTTCAATACCTCCTTAACAATGTGTGTAAGTTTGGTTTAATTCGGTTTAAAGACACGACGGGTCCACGTTTTGGCATATATTTCGAGACCCTAGTCATCAATAGGTATGAAAATTACCCCGTATCAAAGCACTTATCAACAGCTTTCATTTGATACCCATATTGTACATACACAACCAAAGGTTACCCGGGTCCACGTTTTGACCATTTTCCCGGCAATTATTCGAATTTTTCTCACCTTTTAAACCTTCCCTAGACCTCCACGAATAATTCAAGGCCAAGATAAGATAAATCCGTTCAGCCGTTCTCGAGTTTTAAGCGAATATAGGGACAGATTTTCACATTTATATATATAGACTAGCAAACCCGACCCGCTTCGCTGGGCAAAGACACGGTGGGTCCACGTTTTGGCATATATTTCGAGACCCTAGTCATCAATAGGTATGAAAATTACCCCACGTTAAAGCACTTATCGACAGCTTTCATTTGATGCTCATATTGCACATCCACAACCAAAGGTTACCCGGGCCCACGTTTTGACCTATATCTCGAGAATCCAGTCACGGAGCGGCATGAGAAATACTCTGTACTAAAGCATTCACCAACAGCTTCCAATTAATATCCATATTGTACAAACACATTCTAGGGTCCACGTGTTGGTCTCTATCTCGGGACCCTAGTCACGGAGCGGCATGAAAAATACTCTGAACTAAAGCATTCACCAACAGCTTCCATTTTATACCCATATTGTATATACACATCCGAAGGTTACCCGGGCCCACGTTTTGACCTATATCTTGAGACCCCAGTCACGGAGCGGCATGAGAAATACTCTGTACTAAAGCATTCACCAACAGCTTCCAATTGATATCCATATTGTACAAACACATTCTAGGGTCCACGTGTTGGTCTCTATCTCGGGACCCTAGTCACGGAGCGGCATGAAAAATACTCTGAACTAAAGCATTCACCAACAGCTTCCATTTGATACCTATATTGTATATACACATCCGAAGGTTACCCGGGCCCACATTTTGACCTATATCTCGAGACCCCAGGCACGGAGCGGCATGAGAAATACTCTGTACTAAAGCATTCACCAACAGCTTCCAATTGATATCCATATTGTACAAACACATTCTAGGGTCCACGTGTTGGTCTCTATCTCGGGACCCTAGTCACGGAGCGGCATGAAAAATACTCTGAACTAAAGCATTCACCAACAGCTTCCATTTGATACCCATATTGTATATACACATCCAAAGGTTACCCGGGCCCACGTTTTGACCTATATCTTGAGACCCCAGTCACGGAGCGGCATGAGAAATACTCTGTACTAAAGCATTCACCAACAGCTTCCAATTGATATCCATATTGTACAAACATATTCTAGGGTCCACGTTTTGGTCTCTATCTCGAGACCCTAGTCACGGAGCGGATGGAAATACTCTGAACTAAAGCATTCACCAACAGCTTCCATTTGATACCCATATTGTACATACACATGCCCCGGTTACCCGGGTCCACGTTTTGACCTATATCTCGAGACCGTATCTACCAATAGGTATCCAAACTATACGGAAACCATCTTCAATACCTCCTTAACAATGTGTGTAAGTTTGGTTTAATTTGGTTTAAAGACACGACGGGTCCACGTTTTGGCATATATTTCGAGACCCCAGTCACGGAGCGACATGAAAAATAATCTGTACTAAAGCATTCACCAACAGCTTCCATTTGATACCCATATTGTACATACACGTCCGAAGGTTACCCGGGTCCACGTTTTGACCTATATCTCGAGACCCTATCTACCAATAGGTATTCAAACTATACGGAAACCATCTTCAATACCTACTTAACAATGTGTGTAAGTTTGGTTTAATTCGGTTTAAAGACACGGTGGGTCCACGTTTTGGCATATATTTCGAGACCCTAGTCATCAATAGGTATGAAAATTAACCCGTATTAAAGCACTTAACCACAGCTTCCATTTGATACCCATATTGTACATACACAACCAAAGGTTACCCGGGTCCACGTTTTGACCATTTTCCCGGCAATTATTCGAATTTTTCTCACCTTCTAAAACCTTCCCTAGACCTCCACGAATAATTCAAGACCAAGATAAGATAAATCCGTTCAGCCATTCTCGAGTTATAAGCGAACATAGGGACAGATTTTCATTTTTATATATATAGATAGATATTCAATTACCGAGTAAAAATTGCAATTGTAAGTTATAAGTTTTTTTTAATTTTTATTATTGAACGAAAATACTTCTTTTGTGTTTTATTTGAATTTTAGGAATTAACACATGGGTTGAAAAGTCTCGAGCCTAACAAAGCAAACACGTTTTTTTTGTGTCATTTCCGTCGAGACCGCAATCATTCCAGCACGGCTCTATCCTTTCAATACCACTTTTGTAGAGCAACTACCTTTTGCCTCAAATAGGCCTCAGTTTAAGCGATAACCTCTTCTATCGAACGAAATTTATTATCGGCGAGCATTTTTTAGGGCTGGGAACAGCCAGTAGTCACTGGCAGCCAAATCTGACGAATGAATTGGATTTGCGAATATTTTGAAGTTGAATTCATGTACCTACATAGTTTTGCAATTTTTTTGATTGACTTCTGACGCGGTGCGTTGTTTTGATGAAACAAGATAGTGAGTAAACGGGGTACTCCCTTTGCACAGAGCTTTCTCATAGTCAAATGCTCATGCAATATTAAAGCGAACACATTCGATTTTACAATGTCAGCTAACTCACGCAACTTTGTGGATTTTTTTGATGTTTTCTGGTGTTAGCGCCTCAGTCGGACGTCCACTGCGTTGTGCATCATCGGTGTCTCTACGACCACGTTTGAAGTCAGCAAACCATCATTTTATTCTTATTTCTGATGGAGCGGAGCCCCACAACATTTTTCAGGCCATTGCTTCGCTTGAGTAGTATTTTCCCCATCAAGAAGCAGTGTAAAATTTAAAACCCGAAATTCTTTTGATCCATTGTTTTGAAAATAACTAAAGTAGCGTCAATCTGAGCACAATAACTCACAAACTAAGAATGTCATGAAGTTTTAGCAGCTGTATATTTAAGGTTAGCACTAACTGAAAAAGAGGTGAATGCAATAAAACTAGTGCTGGCTATATGTTAGGCGCGGGACTTTTCAGCCCTTGTGTTAAAATGCACAAAAATTACATTTTTGCACTTAGCATAACATTAAGCAACAAAATTTTCCTCATGAACTGAGGCACAAAAAAGCAAAAATAGGCGGTGATTGGCGGTGTAGTTATATTTTCTGGATATTTGACATATTATACTTGCTGCAAGTTCATTCTAAACTGCAGATATTTACAGTCAGCTACACGCAGAAGTTACAAGAAAGTAAACACGAAATTAAAACTTACTTGGTCCGCTTTGCCATGATGATATCAATTTATGATGAATAATAGTTATAACGGTGCCATATAGCGCACACTGCAAAAAAGTAGCAATATAAAACTTGAAAAGAGCAAATTGTGAAAAACTACTTGTTTCGGAAAAACGAATCGAGTATTTACTTGATCCTGAGGGTCAGCTGAATCCTTAGGGTAGCCGAACAAACATAAAAAAAAACAAAAAAAAAGATGTTGTTTTGTAGGCCATTACATTTAGGTGTAATAAAGGATAGTTTTGAAGCTACAAAATGGAGTTACTTTTTCAAAATATTTTTATTGCATACTTGCTTTACATACTTAGGTACATACATATGTGTTCATAATAGTACTGCAAAATAGAGGCAAACAATTCATTAACTATCACTATTGTAATTATTTCATGAGCTTCACGCAAATAAGTTTGGCTTGAGGCCCAATCAATGTTCTCCTTCTTCTTGATTGGTGCGATAACCGCTTAATCGATTTTATTCAGTCGTTTCTTTCTCATGCTAACATATGCCAGTAGGATACACTGAGTGAGGCAAACATCTTCTCCACCTGATCTTTTCAACGCAAAGTAGACCTTCCTTTTCTTCTGCTGCCACCATCACATACCGCCTAGAATATTTTCATAGCTGCAGCGTTTTTATCCATTCGGACGACATGTCTATTTATTCGCTACCCTATGTCTATGTCACCGTAAAGTGGATATGGTTCATTGATCCATCGACTACAATACTCGCCGTCACAACGTGAAAATGTTCAAAAGTTTTACTTAGAATCTCTTCTCGAATTCTCCAAGGGACGCCTCATCGAAAGTTGTCATCATTCAAGCTTCTGTGCGATTCAATAGAAGGGACATGAGAAGAGATTTACTAAGTGTTAGTTTTGTTCGTCGAGAGACGACTTTACTACTTAATTGCCCGCGTGCCTAATCAAGAATTTAGTAATTTTCTCTTAAGTGGAAGTTATTTTATTTCTTCTGCCTTAGAATTTATCGCAAATACATATTTTTCACGATGAAGTTATAGTACTTACACGTCATACACTTTAACTCATTCCTCCCTTTGTTACATGTTGCATGGAGCACACAATTTTTTATTGTTTTTTAACACCAATATTGAATTTTTTGATTGAAAATCAAAAAAAAAAAATCATAGTAAACAAAAACACCAAGCATATAAAAAAATTTATTGTTGTACACTTATCTAGCTTTATGAAATAAACTTTCCTTTATATGACAGAAAATTCTAAATATCGTATGCGAACGAAAATTAAAAAAAACAATCCGATTTTTGCGGGAATTTACACTTTAGTATATTAAAGTTGGAAGCGATTGGACTGATGAAAAAGTTTAAAATTTTCATCATGATTCAATTATAGAAGGTTAGGTAAGTAAACAGCTTTCTCGCTCCCTCTTGACATATCGGCTCCCTTATTTGAAAACGTGTTGCTTCTTTACAAAAAAAAGTACCTATTTCACAAAAAAAATTTTCAATTGTAGTAAAAACTAAACTTTTGGTGCAAATTATTAGGTCGGCAACACCGTTTCCACTTTGATGCTTTGCTTTGTTATTATTCGTTGAAAATCGTTTATCTGTTTGTAAACATTCAAGTAAGTATAATAATAAAAGCTAATTATTTTGTAAATTAATGTCGTTTTTCACTATTTAGGTCGATTATGTCTTACATATGGTGATAGTCGATTATTTGGAGTTGGCTTTCTGCTGCAGAAAACCACCGGTTTGTGAATTTTCATACATGTAAGTCCAGATCAGACATTTGTAAATATTCTTATTAAACTTTTTCATTCATAGGTTTTTATAGCAGCGTTTTTGCAAATATAACAGAGACCACCTTACATACAATACATAAACTACAGTTAGTAAGTTCTTTTAGAATATTTGCTAATAAATTGTAATAAATAAAAAGTTTTTATTTGTAGGACTTCACAGACGAGCAATTGCTGCGGAAGGTGTGTGTTGAAGAGCTAGGTGGCCCAACTATTGTGGTTTTTAGAAACGAAAGCACGTGTGCGCATATTTCTACCATTGTCTGATGTGGTGCTACGGACAATTTCATAGGAGATATGGAGCGTGTTGTGTATGATGGTGCAAATATCTGTTTAACATGTGACGGTCATTATGTGCCTAGTACTGCTACCTCTGAAATGAATTTGACTTCCGAACTGGCTGTCCACGCCGATACCTTACCCCGTCTAGAACAATATGCTGTACGTAGATGTATGCGCAACACCTACACGAGCAAGTCCTCGCGCTTTAAGTCTACAATTACAGATAAGTTGTAATGATATATTTGTGAGTTGTTTTTAAGTTTTTGGTTTACAGGTTTTTGATTTCTGCCAGAAGTAAGTGCAGCGTTCCAACACCTATACGAGCAAGTGCACCCACATTCCTCATATTTCCACTCCCATTCATTACTGTGACACGTGGTATTGATATACGTAAATTTACAAACCATCACAATTACTAGAAGTGGATTATATTACCAATATCTAAAATTTTTCGATGTATTAGTTTTAGTCTATATTAATACATTGTCCTATTAATATTAGGGACGCAACGTATATTAAGGTAGACAAATTTTAAACTATAAACTAGTAAATTTGTTATTTTTATTGCAAACTATTTTAACTCTTCTGATTTCAATTTTTTTCTTATATTTAGAAATGATCGACTGAACTTCTGCTTTCGCAATGTCTTTACGGTAACATACTACATGTATTGTTATGCACGAAATAAGAAAAAAATTAAACTTTCTGTTTCATCTCATTCCTGTCGATTAAGTATATTTTGACCTTTGGTGTATTAAAAGACTTGTACTATTGTAGTAAATTAAACACATTAAATTCCTTTATTATGACTATTTTTTGTTCTCTTCCACAAAATATACTCAAATCTATTGCAAGATTATATATATATATTTATATATATATATGGGGCATTCTTTCTGAACGTGAGACCCCCTGCCCCCAGAATAGATTTTGACGAAAAGAGGTCTATGAGGGCTTAAAATGTAGGTAATTATGTTTACTTTCGAAAGCAAAGTGGCACTTCTTGAAATTCAAAATGGCGGATCCAATATGGCGGATTCAATATGGCGCAATTTTGCAGTTCGTGCATCAGATTTATGCTATTTCGTGTTTTCTTTATTTATTTTTAAGTAAAATTGTTGCATTGGATTTAATTTTACATATTTCCAAGATTATTTATTATTATTGGTCACTGATTATTCATCACATTTTTTATCATTCAATTATGATTCAGTTCATAGCATAAATCTGATGCACGAACTGCAAAATTGCGCCATATTGAATCCGCCATATTGGATCCGCCATTTTGAATTTCAAGAAGTGCCACTTTGCTTTCGAAAGTAAACATAATTACCTACATTTAAAGCCCTCATAGACCTCTTTTCGTCAAAATCTATTCTGGGGGCAGGGGGTCTCACGTTCAGAAAGAATGCCCCATATATATATGTAATTGGCGCGTACACCCTTTTTGGGTGTTTGGCCGAGCTCTTCCTCCTATTTGTGGTGTGCGTCTTGATGTTATTCCACAAATGGAGGGACCTTCAGTTTCAAGCCGACTCCGAACGGCAGAAAAAAAAACTCATACATAAGTAACAACACATAGTTCTGCGTGCTCTTGTGTTAGATAAACATCGAAAATATTCTAAATAAATATTACATTTGTTTAAAGAAAAAACTATAATTTTTCTGTCGTTTTGTTTTAATGTAGATTAAATAACCAATATACTTGTTTTTCTCTTAGTACAGGACTAATTAGTTACTTTACGTACTTTTTTACTACCTTTAGGCAAGAAGGGGAAAACATTTTTCCCTTTTTCCTATCCTTCGTAAATGCAGCCCTAAAATAAGGGAGTGTCAAAGCGCCCTTGACACTACTTACCTAACCTTCTATAATTGAATCATGAATTTTCATGACATTTCAGAGGAGTTTGTTAAATTTTGGGAATTTTATACAATGTTTGGAACTCTGATTTGTAAGGTTTTTGTTACACAATGAACTATATTTTTACCAAAAACGAATGAAAAAAATTGAACGCGAAAAGTACAACAAATATTGTTATACATCGAAATAGGTGCAAATTTGTTGATATTTGCATCGAACTGAAAATTTGTTGTCTGTAAAAGCTAACGTCTGAGTCAGACGTTTACATTCATGAGAAATCAAATACTACTTGATTCATAGCAGTTTGTGTTCAAAAAAAGTAACAAAAAAAAAAAAAACATATAAAACGTCATAATTTAAGAACTTCAAAAAAATTTGCCTGTATACATTTAAATGTATTATAAATTTCAGTTGTGCCGCAAATTATTTTCAAAATTTATTTCCCCCCCCCCATTTTCAACTTCTGGCCATTAAATTTACTTGAAGCCATACTTTGAATTTTGATAAACGCGTTTATTATGGATGTGATCTTGCCGACAAGTGCTACTTCGGACTAAGTAGGCAATTGAGTAGTAAAATCCTCTCTCGACGAACAAAACTAACACTCTATAAGACTCCTCCATATGGCGCAGAAGCTTGGACGACGACAATATCCGATGAGGTGTACCTTGGAGTGTTGGAGTGAAAGACTCTGCGGAAGATTGTTTGACCTTTGTCCGTTGTTGATGGCGAATATCGCAGGGGGTGGAACAATGGCCTGTATGAGCTTTACGGCGACATAGACATTGTGTAGCGAGTAAAGATTCAGCGACTTCGTTGGCTGAATCATGTTTGTCCGAATGAATACAAACGCTCCGGCTCTGCAAGTATTCTATGTGAATGCAGAGGAAGGCGAAGGCCTAATCTACGTTGGAAGGATCAGGTGGAGAAGGACTTGGCCTCACTTGGTGTGCTCAACAGGCGTCGGTTAGCACAAGAAAGAAATGACTGGCGCGCTTTGTTAAACTCAGCCAAAATCGCGCAGGAAGAAAAAGATAATTTAAGTCGTCTGGTTTGTTATAATTGTTGCAGCACATATTTATGTAGAAAACTACATTTATCGAAAGAGATAAACGGTTACGAATTTTGCTTTTAAAAGTAGCATTCCGCTAAAAACTCGCTTAACTATGACATTGACAAGATTTTATAAATTTTCTAATGGATTTAGGTCAGCCAAGTCTTTATACGCCTTAGCTTGAATCTACAGGGTCCGGCACTCGAAGTCTAACCAATTAAAAAGGCTATAAATTTAGTTCGGAAAATTACTTTTATTCAATTCAAAATAAAAAGTGTGTAAAAATAATACAAAATTAAGAATCGAGTTACTTTTGCTCGATATAGCCACCTTTTGCCTTGATTATGGCCTTGAGACGGTCCAGAAACGAATCGCAAGCTGCCCGAATGTGACTTGCAGTTATTTTGTACCACTCGCGGACAATGCCTTTTTTCAGTGCCTCCAGACTGGTGAATCTTTTAGTTCGGACCTTTGCTCTCCAAAACGGCCCAAAGAGAATAATCTATCGTATTCACGTCTGGTAAATTTAAGAGCCGAGCGTTATGAATTTCGGAACGTTGTGTTTTAGCCATTCTTGGTTCACTCGAATTTTGAGAGACGGTGCCGAGTCCTGTTGAAACGTCTATGGTCTGCCACCAAAATGTTTGTCTGTCCACGGCTTCAAGGCAATACCCAGAATACTTTCCCGATAATATTTCGCATTTACCTTGCCGCCAGGTAACGATTGGGGAGCGCCCATCTGCGGTTACAGCCGCCCAAACCATTATCTCTAGCGTGGTGTTGTCTGCTGTTGGTCAATCGATGACTCAAATTCTTGTATCTCGTCGGTAAAATAAACCCTATCGTTTGGGGGATGCTCAATTTGAAAAATTTTCTCGTCAGAAAACACAAAGTACGGAAATTGACCGCTTTCGGCCAAGCGAAGGAACTTCTTCGCTCTCTCAAGTCTGAGTTGTTGCTGCTTTAGTATGAGATTATGCGCCTTTTGGATCTTGCCCTTGAGATTATGTTTTAGTATGCGGCGGATGCTACGGTCAGATATTTTCAGATCTTTAGCCACTTGATTGGAACTTCGTTGGGGATTTCGCTCAAGATGCTCGTGCATCAGCTGCGCGAGCGGTCTGAAGTTGGTTATATTTCGATTGCTAGGCCCTGTACTTTAGTGTATCTAAATTTTTAGATTCTCGCAGACTTTAAATATTTCATAATGTAATATTTCATATTTTAGGAATGTATGAGAAATGCATGTAGATTTCATTGCTTTCTAAAAAAAACTTTAAAAAGGGCACTAGGAACTAAACCATTCTTTTGGCGTTTTAATTTTCAAAAAGCAACATTTAATTTTAAATCTAGAGCTTAAAGCATTAAGCACACTACACCCAGTTGTGGTAATTTCGCTCAGCCTTGTTAAGCTTCTCCGCTGTTAAGCTGGTGGCGGCGAATTTTATAGTCCTGACTAGGTAATTATTATTATAACAGTTCGTGTTTTTAACTCGTTTTTCTCTATTCTCTATGCCTACAATTTGGCATTTATTTCTATGATACAATTTTTATAATTATATGACATCGTTCATTTGTTTTTGAAAATGTTTACAGATTGAAAAGTTAATTCTAAATGAGAGATTAAAATTAAAGAAAAAAATTTGCTCATAGGCAGAGGAACCATTAACTTTTATCTAATTTAATTTAAATTCGCTTGGCACTTGCTTATAATCTTCTAATGTGCGTTGGAAAAGTTTTTTGATAATTTGAAAGGCAAAAACAATGTTTTAAATGTTTTGAATAAAAATAAACCGGATCGAAAAATAAGTTCAACGTTTTTGGATGTTGTGAAGTGCAAAACCGAAAAATGAACAGTGGCCCTATGTTTACTTTCAATCCATCTGTGGATTATGATCTAGTACTCGCACTATTTCTGGAAGAATTTAATACGCGTTGGGACAGCGTGACGCCATCCCCGGAAAACGGACTCGTAGGCTTTGAAGAGGTAGCAATAATTGGTTCCGGTTCGTTTGGTAAAGTGGTATGATATAACAAAAATGCGCAAATTACTCGTAAGAGACTTTGGTAGATTTAATCTCCTGTATATGAATTTCGTTTGAGTAGGCTTTGATAAAGGAAAGAAAAACAGGCGATTATTATGCAGTCAAGCAGATGATAAAAGACAAAATTGTCAAGGTGAAGGAGGTAGCGCATGTACACAATGAGAAGCGTGTATTGGCCAGCATAAAATTCCCCACTCTTATTTGGTTGGAATTTTCAAGAAAAGATTTTGATTACATCTACTTGGGCATGCCGTACATTGGTGGCGGGGAATTATTTACATATCACCGCAAGTACAAACGTAAAACTTAAAGTGAAGTTCTTTAACCACTAAATATATTTTTAATTTCTTTTATTCAGAATGCGAAAATTCAGTGAAAAACAGGCACGTTTCTATGCTGCTCAAGTATTCCTCGGCCTGGAGTACTTGCATTTTGTCCATCTTGTATATCGTGACTTGAAACCCGAAAACATAATGCTCGATGAGAAGGGTTATATTAAAATAACTGATTTTGGATTTGCTAAGGTTACTCAATTTTTTTTCGTTTTTTTGTCAGTTTTAAATATTTGCACTCAATACTTTCATTTATGTATATTATATATGTAACTATATTTTATTATAGAAAGTTAAAACTCGCACCATGACTCTATGTGGCACGCCCGAATATTTTGCGCCAGAAGTTATTCAGGCAAAACCTTATGGCTCATGCGTGGATTGGTGGTCATTTGGCGTATTAGTATATGAAATGGTATTCGGATCATCACCTTTCTCGAAGTACAGTCGGGACAAAATGGTTATGTACTCAAAAATTTGTGAAGGCGATTACAAAATGCCACAGACCTTTAGTACCGCCCTTAAAGACTTAATCTTCAATTTGTTGCAAGTTGATCTGTCTAGAAGGTATGTGTGAATTTTTAAAATATCTTTGGAAGTAGATTCTTCTCGAAAATGCAAAGGGGTTCATATCATATATAGTCTGATCTTTCTGTACAAATTGCGCAGGCCATATGTATATGAAAAGAGCTGAAGATATTTTCGCAGCAAAGTCTACTTATTTCATTATTTAGCAAGCCAAGTTTAAGAACAAATCGACTTGAAAATAAGAACTTAGTGAAACAGTTTGTTTATATGAGAAATTCAGTTGTAAAAAATGAATTGAAAGTGTTGAAGGCTTTATTTTAATTTCTATTCCCAATAATAGCCGCATTCGATTTTTTAAACAAGCCACTAGACAAGTGATTGTGAAATAAACTTCTGACTGTGACTGACTTTAATTTTATTTAAAAAGTTATTAACCCAGGCGCCTATGAAATTACGTAGTTCCAATGAAATATTTCGATTGAATGTCTCACCGTCGAGCGGAACCAAGGTTGCTGACGTGCTTTTAGCGCACAAAGAAGTATTTTTGTAGATAACGTTTGCGTTTCATAACTCGAGCGATTCATGAGCAGATGTTATTTTCAATACTCTCAGTTTATTATCTTATTTATAGCCAAACGCATTGGAAGGAAATGCCGCGGTGTATGTTATTTACCTATACCCATTATTCAGTATTATGTTTTCATATCGACCACTTTATCTACGTGGCTTTTACTTTAATGAATCGAAATGTCAAGTTTGGCTTGGAGCCCTCGCAATGTAAACAGAGGATCTTCCATCGAAGCTTCTGATATTTTTATACTTGTTCCTTTTAAACATTTTTGTGGAAATCTGTTGTCAAAGTAGCAGAAATGAGTGTTGTAATCTAACTCTTTCAAGTTGCCAGGAATCGTAACTAGAATTTACGCGCATTCAAATCTAAGATCCCTCCAAAATTGGGTTTAATACAATACATTCAGTTGCGTTGCCCGAAGAAAAGGATTTACTCGAAGAACATTTGAGAAAAGCTCAAGCATTGAAGTTGCGCTTTGCACTCTTTCTATGATGAGAAGTTCTTTTGGGTTTTGCATTAGAAAGGCCAATGCATACCATTATGTAGACATACGATATCGTTTAAATAACCGCCTAGGCTTAGTTCATTGTTTGAGTAGCGTAGTGTGCTGAGTTATGTTGACCCTGAGGGTATCGGTAGATTGCGGCTTCAGAGAACCAAACAAGAAAAATCTAGCAGAGCCACATAACACGATCACGTCGCCTCCCAGTGGTATAACCATACCCTAAATTGTTCGTAATAAAGTTTTATCATTTACCTCAGCGACTGAGTAAAAAATAAGCAGTAGATTTGGCAGACGCCGCCATAGTAACATTGTCGCATACATATCAACATCGACCCGTCCTTAGGAATATAAATATGAATATACTTAAAGTCCTTAATTTGCACAGTTATTCAACTCAATTTCATAAAAAATTTATTTTTCTAAAAAAGGCTATAAATTTAACAAATTTTTATTTAAAGATTTGGCAGTTTAATTAATGGCAATAAGGATATCAAGGATCATGTGTGGTTCAAGGCAATCGATTGGTTTGCGATACTCAATCAAGAAGTGCATGCCCCCTATATCCCGGAAATGATGCAACCTGCGGATTTTTACAGTTTTGATCGATTCCCGGAGCACACGAGAACCCCCAGTCAAAATTCTGCCGGCATTGTGATCTTTTTGAGGAATTTTAAATTCATTTTAAGCTTACATTTACTTTTATCATGTTTTTTAATTTAATCTGGCATATCCCGTGTTCATTGGGATGACATTAATAGTACATATTCATACATACATATATATAAAAGATCTGATAACACAATTGAGTTATTTCAACTTGGAGTTGGTGTGGTGGAATAAGTGACTAGACTCTTCACTTGATTTTTTACATAACGGTAAGTAATTGCAACAACCTGCACCGGACAGTATACAGACAAACACTAAACGACGTTCATCGGGAGACACTTATCACCTTCTAAGCTCCCAACTTCTGAATGCCGTCATCGGAGTCCAACCACCACCTATTCAGCTACCCGCGATACCAGCGTATGTTCGGCCCTATTGCATTCTGGATACTGTAGCAGGTAAAACTCCTATCTATCCAGTATCGACCCCGTCATACCCATCAAATGTCCAGCACGTGAAGGCACACATCACGACACTAACCACTTTTCACATGTCCCATCGAACCTACTTACCTAACACCCTTTTCTCTCTCTCTCTCTCTCTCTCTCTCTGGACCCAACCTGTTGAAACTGCACGTTTCCTGTTAGATGAGGTAGACGAAGACGACCGGTAACTATTGGGTTGGGGAATAAGTTGGCATCGTTTTTACCGAAGACTTTTATTTACACAAAAACAATATTTATATCAAGTTAAGCAATTATATTTTCGGCGTTTATGTTTACAACCTCTTCCTACCTCCCGACCAATTTGTTGATGTCGTTCCGCCAAAAATTGCCTGGTCTGGTGTCAAAGAAGTTGTTCAGCCAGTTTCTAAGGACATATTTACAATTGAAGGTGACGCCCTTCATATGGTTTGACAGGGAGCGGAAAAAATGGTAATCGGTCGAAGCGAAGTCCGGAAAATACGGCTGATGCTGAAGGATCTCCCATTCGAGCTCTTGGGGTGCGGCTTTGATGACTTGTGCAACATGGGGTCTGACGTTGTCGTGAAGGAGTATGATTTAGTCTCATTCAGACGGTGTAGCTGGGCAATGTGGAGCTCCTTGTTGACCGTGGTATTCTTTTCGAGCATTTCCCAGAGCACCACGCCCTTCCAGTAACCCCAAACACATAGCATGATTTTCTTTGGATGAAGAATTCGAATTCAGAAGGCCTTCCGCTGCGAGGCGTGTCATCGACCTCTGCCAAACAGCAAATAAGTCGTTACAAAATAAAAAAAAATATAAAAATGCCAAGAACTTATTCCCCAACTTAAAACATCGCACTGGTACGGTTCCGTAAGGTGCTACAACAACTAAAACTTCCTGCAGCTTTATCAACCAGAAAGTCTGCGTTCACTTTGTTTCTTTTAATAATACCGTTATTTTAATAGGATTTTTTATCGTTTTAGCGGACTTTTCATTTTTTGTTATTATAACTAATCGGTTAGCGAACTGAGTTGCACATTTCATTTAAAACTGGTGATAATTTGAAAACATGGAAGCTAAAGGAAAAGAAGGAAGAAGAGCGCAGCATAATCAACATGACAAAGGTTAACCCTTGAATTGCATCATGAATAATTGTTGAAAGCGTTAATCAAACATCTAAAAAAATGTTTGTGTGTGGAAACTGCTAGAAAAGTTTTACTTAATGCTGCACATCAGGGTAAAGTCGTTCAAAGATGGCCGTTTATTTCACTTGAATAGAAGAAAGCGCATTGAATTTGTTCATAATTAGTATATCCATATATATATATATAATTGGCGCGCACTCCCTTTTTGGGTGTCTGGCCGAGCTCCTCCTCCTATTTGTGGAGGTCGTCTTGATGTTGTTCCACAAATGGAGGGAACTACAGTTTCAAGCCGACTCCGAACGGCAGATATTTTTATGAGGAGCTTTTTCATGGCAGAACTCGAAGGTTTGCCATTGCCTGCCGAGGGGCGACCGCTATTAGAAAAACGTTTTTCTTAATTTTGGTTTCATCGAGATTCGAACTATCATTCTCTCGGTGAATTCCGAATGGTATTCACGCACCAACCGATTTGGCTACGGCGGCCGCCTAGTTTAATAATTACTTATACATAAATGAGCCTCCTGAGTTTTGGAAACTAGTTTTTTTTTCAGACAAAAGCAAATTTTGAATTTTTGGGATAAGAGACCGTCAAAATGTTTGGCGTAAATCAGGCACATCTCTTGAGAACAAAATCTGCTTGGTACAGTAAAACACGGCGGTGGTGAAGTTATGGTGTGGCGATGCATGGCGGCAAGTGGTGTGGGTTAATATTTGAACATATTAAGAAGGTTTTCGGAACTGAGTGCCAAAAATCTTGGCTTATTAAGAACGTTTTAGTTCCACGTTAACAGTATTCTTGTTATAGTGGAGCAATCTGTAGAATGGGGAGAACGTCCTTATCGTCCTTTTTCAAAAAGCATTCGATGCGATCCACCGTGACGCAATTTTGATTGCATTGGTGTGTGAAGGAGTTCCGACTACACTTGCCATTTGAAGCATAAAAAAAAAAAAAATAGCTCAGTGGTTCCAAAAATACCGCTGTGTGTTGTCACCAATCCTTTTAAGCATTGTGTTATGCTGCGTTATGGACAAAGCACCACAGGAAACGAATGGCATAACATGGGGAATGAATGGACGTCTGGAAGATCTCGATTATGCCGACGATATATGCCTAATGACACACATCTTCACAGATATGTCGAAAATACTAACGCCAGTAAAACAAAGAGCAGCGAAAGAAGGCCTCGAAATAAATGTCGGAGGAACCAAGGTAAGCCCGTAATTCAAAAATTGAAACCACCCGTGCAGAGACAGTCTATTCGAAACAGAGCCTTGGCAACAGAGATGGCAGAGAGATTACCATACCGCGAACATACCCAACGAAGACGTTGACGATACGAACGAGGACAGATAGAACATTGTGAACTAAACCGCCATCAAGCGAGGAACGCACAGGAACAAATTGTCTAAGTTGAAGTAATAAAGAAATTGTCTAAATTAAAGTAAGAACAAATTGTTTAACTCGTAATCCTGCATATATATATATATATATGTATATTTATAATATCTCTTATAATGTCCTCCAAACTGTGAATTAGGTGAAAAATCTTGAAGTAATTTTTTACTCAAACTTTTTTCTCAAGTCACATCAACCAAATTTTTATTCGATCTTGGGCTTTGTTAGACTTAATAGTTCTAACTTCTCAGATCCTTAAACAATTAAATTACTGTTGACCGCGTCTGTTCGGTCTAGAAAAATATATTAATTTATTTCGAGACCTTATCACCAGTTTGCTGTCATAAAAATATACCAGGTACAAAAGATGTTTTTTTTAATTTGCCCTTGATCCTTAAATTTGTTTGTCCCAATTCGCTCTATAGCTCTCACTTGCTATTAGTCGCCAAGTGTGTATGTTGCTCGTATGTACTGGAGGTACGATGGCTTCGTGTTTGCCCAGATTGGTGCTGCATACAGAATCCCTGTAAAACCTTACGCGTTACTTATTTTTACGGCTCTGTAAATGATGCTTAAAAGTCATTTTCGAGTTAACGAGTACTTCCAGGTATTTGATATATGGCTGCTACCTTATGTCATGGTCAGCTACCGTAATTACTAACTTCTCACGTACCCGTCGTGTGTTAGTAATACGGCTTCAGTTTTTTAGCTACAAGCTCTAACTTCACATTTCCAAGCCATCTTCTGATTTTTACAATTGCATTGTTGCATAACGCTTGCAGCATTACCAGATGCTTTCCCACTACCACCAATGCAATGTCGTCCGCGTGCTCAATGAGGGTAGGATCTTCAGGAAGCTAAAGCCGTCATACATAGCATTCCACAGTGTTGGGCTAAGCACCGAGCGCTGTGGAATACCTCCAGTTACTTTATATCTCCCTATACCGTTATCAGTATCATAAACTCCTACTTATCCAGAAACGACTCTGACATACTCAATATATGTCCGGTATGTGAAGGTACCACGCCCGATACTAATCACCTATTCACATGCCCTCTGAAACTCACTCATCTAACGCCCCTCTCCCTCCCTCCATCTGCACTCAACCCGTCCATACAGCATATTTCCTTTGCCTAGATGAGTTAGGCGATGACGATCGGTGACTACACCGTGCTGGCAGGGCTTGATAAACTGCTATAGCAATAGCAATGAATGTTAAGCAAATGTGATATTTTATGTTTTAGAGAGTTTTTTTGAGTAATAGTATATACACAAAAAAGCCAAACAATACTTATTTTCTCTGTCATCACTTCCTAGCCAACTTTTTGGCGAGTTAACAGGATATAAAAATGAGATTTGCATTAGAGATATTCTGCAGAGTCATTTTTAATAGGATTCGTTGCGGTGTGCAGCACACGTGGCACATAAGAGCAACTATTTAATGTACACACACACACATGAGTGCTTTACATGTAGTAACTGTACAGTAACTACTTCAATCAGTCTACAAAGAACATGCGCTCTCTTCCGCTTGAGTTGCCGTTGAGCACTTAAACGTGTGTGTTGGCACACGCGAAACGATACACCGTTAATAATAAATGAAAATAATAATATTGTAGTAGTATGACAATAAAAGTAATGATAATGATGAGTTTGATGACACAAAAAGCCAACAATATATTCACAAACACAGTCACACTGAATACGGGTGTTTGACAGAAACTATGACAGGCATCAGCAGTCGAAGCAGTGCATCAACCCCCAAGGGGTATAGTATAGAGATGAAATGACGTATAGAAATAGTATGCAATTGACAAATTTTTACGGTAATCACATAAGAGGATGCCGAGGTACATTTTAAAATTCCACGCAATTGCACCTCAAGGGTTGTTCACCGTTGTTTTGACTCAAATTTTATATTTTAGCGATCACTGCAATGCAAGAGGAACTATTTAATTATTGCGTTGATTGAGCATTGGGCGGAACAATGAGAATTTTGCTTGGGCATTTGGGTGCACTTGCGTGGGAATGAAAATTATTGAAAAGAAAAATGGTAAATGGGAATCTGAGTACAAACAGATGTATCAACCTACTTAGGAAAACAAAACGACGATTCTTCGAATATCAAATAATATACTGCAAGCGAACTTGACATCGTTAAAACCAAAAAACGTGTGCCAAGAAAACTCTAGTTAGTAATTTAATATTTTTATTAAAGCAGGTTTATGTTAGATCACAAAATAAATAGTCAAATTTCAAAACCCACATGCCCATCATATGTGAGGCCCTGAAGCGTAAAAATAAACTACATGCAAGAAAAAAAGAAATTAAATAAAAATAAGGGCTACCCTGCCAGAAAATCGAGTATTGTCGAATGATGTACTTCTATCGAACGTGGAGTTTGTGTAGTTCATATATTTCTTTCTTTCATAAAATATTGATTTTTTTCAATTGGCAGATTTATCAGTGATGTCAAGTAAAGCATAGCCTCGAATTTTTGGGCAGGTACACATTTTTCGTGTTTTAATTATTTGTCGGTTCTTTAAATGATTATATTGCAGGCAAAATATCAAGTTGTGAAAATACAAAAAAAAAAAAAAACACACACAAACTGACCAAACTCATTTACCATTTTCTTAGAATATTTCAATTTTAGTTTTTAATTTAATTTGATAAAAATATCTCCATCTCTTTTAAAATTATGTCTGTTTTTCAAAGCAACATTTATATAGAAAGCTTTTTATTTTCCATATCTTGCAGTTAATTTTTTCCAATTTTGGGCACCTACTCCTGACCTATTTCTACCAAGTTTTTGTATTTTGTATTTATTTTTTTGAATTAATACAATGTTTTCAATTTATTTTTCGGTTATAATAGACCAACAGGAATCCGCAAACAAATCCCATTCCCTTCCACCGACTGCGAATTTTTTCATTGAAAAATAAACTATAAATTGCTTGGGAGGCAATGTCCGCTTAAAAGCAAATAAACTGATCCAAAAAACCGAACCGCAATCTACCACCAGAAATTAAGGTTAGATTCCCAGGTATTTTTATTATTTTAGCGCCCCTAAACTTGTATTATATCGTCCTACAGTACTTTTTACTAATGAGAAAATCGATATATCTGGGATTTGCCCCCTTCATATTCTTTCTCTATAAGTATGTATCATATCGTATACCACCTTGATCTAGAAGTTTCCGTAAACGGCTATTTTCTTTAGAGTACCATTAATGCAATAGTTTTCCAACATTTCTAAGGTTTTGGCGCGATTGAATTCACGTGTAACGCAAAATTTAATACAAAATTCGGTGTTACAAATTTAATCCCATTTTTGAAACTGTAAAAAAAATCGCACTGGCTATAAAATTTTGGTAGGAATGCAAAACAAAATCAAAAAAAAAAAGCAGAACTCATTTCAGTTGACGTAGAGTGCCACCTGGCGGTTGTTCCAGAAAAGTTTTGGTTAAGGTGGTACACATACGGGAATTACAATGGTTTTTCGGCTGCTGGCCCTAAATGAAACTTTCATGCTCTTTTAAAAATATATCGACGAACTAAAAACGTAGATTTACTCCATGACCAATTTCTTCATGTGTGAAAAGTAAACTTTTTTTCCACTATTTGTATTTAAAAATTAACATCTTACTAAAATCCATTGCCGTTGGGAGCGCCTTCGATCCGCACAGTGTAGAAAGAAACTCGCGGTCTTGCATGTTATTGCTCTTCCCAGCGCTGGTTGAGCTGATTTGAATCCCACCTTTCCAAGTGCATACGGGAAGCAACCAACTGCTGGCCAACCGTGGCTCAATTACTACGCACGAATAGGGGGGTTTCTTGCCTAGCAATCTCTTTAGCCACACAGAGAATGAGTGGGCAGCCAATGGTTTACTTAATAGAAACTCGGAAATAGGATCGTTGCCGTCAAAATTTAAATGACCGTTCAGATCATATGGCGTTACTCAGAGTGCATTACGCGCGCATAGTAAATACTGTTTTTTTAAGATTGAGAACTTAAAATGATTATTCAAAACACAAATATTTTTGGTATGAATTATTTTATTATTTCATGGCATTTAGTTTCTAGATATGATATCCGGCATATGTCCGCCGTGGCTACGAATTACATGGTCCATTAGATCAGTCCAATTTTTAACTACTTTTTCCAATAAATTTGAGTAATAAATCCAAATGAGTCCAATCGTCAAAACTGCGATGCAAACGATAGTCATTTGGCTTCAATTCTTGCACGAGCTGCGTTTTATAGGCACGTAAGCAAATATCTTTACGTAAAACTTTCCACGAATTGAAGGACAATGGCTAATAAGTTGAGAACAACAACGATTCCACATTTCGGCATCTTCTTCAATACTTCGCCCTATGAACTTCCCGACTAGATTTATTTTTTCCAAAGTAAATTTCCTCTATATGGTATCACAATGGACGAATTTTGATTCTTTATCCAAGTGGGCTTTTAAAGGATGAAAATAA
The DNA here is from genome assembly GCA_037575425.1 of Anastrepha fraterculus. Lineage (NCBI taxonomy): Eukaryota > Metazoa > Arthropoda > Insecta > Diptera > Tephritidae > Anastrepha > Anastrepha fraterculus. Next base: position 117,737 of record JAYXIM010002889.1, read on the forward strand.
ATTTCCACGCTTTGGAAGTTTTGTTCTGGCGTTAAACGATTCCTGATGAATAGCCAAACCTTACTGAACAGCAATGCCGATACATTTGACCATTCTCAGCCATTCTACTGAAAATATGCATTTAGGTTATGACCTTGCATTGTTTTCATCGACACAATTCAGCGGTGCTCCTTCTTTTAAGATCCACAATTTTGCTGTGATGAATTTATTAGACTTTCTTATAGTACGATTACCGATTGACAATAGAAAATTTAATTAAATTCTAGAATTTGGGTATCAGAAAGGAGGACAGAAAGACAGACAGAAATAGTCTTACCAGTCTCATACATTGAATTAATTTCATATAGTTATGGATAAAAATAAATTTACTATATTCGGAACTTTTAATTTTATTAATTCGAGGAAGTCACCCCAACATTTTTTTCTTTTAAATTCATATCAATCGATACTTAACGATATGAGCTAAATTCACCCATATAAATACAAGTATTAAAGCCGTTTTAGTAGTGAGTACAATCACACATGCACATACACGATCTATCGGCTGGGGCAATCACCACGTGATGGCGTCAACTTTCCGGTGTGGAGCATGAGCCTGTAACTCATTTGAATGAAAATATTTTATTTTTCGTGGCATGGACATGAAAATTGCACGAGTATATCTAAGTTTCTTTAAAAATCGGCCATAATTATTTTTTCTGGTTAATGCGTATAAAATTTATTTTAAAATTGATATTCAATAGAAATAAAGTTAATAATTTAGAACAGCCCTTATTCATATATACACGTAAATATGTAACAAAGCTTGCTGCACTCACGCACCGCAAGAATTTCCCACTAACCTACGGTATCGCTTTACTGCACAGCATCCGAAGATAATGAGGAGAAGCACAGCTCAGCGAACGCCGCACACAACCGCCAAAGTCAAGTTGAAAAACTTGTTTTACTGCACTCATCTCAGGCGCCTTAGAACTTTTAACGCTCTACAACTCTTTAACGCTTCACATCAAATACGGCGACGCGTGATTCGAAAATAAACAGCAAAACGGAATGGGGAAAAAATAAAAACAATAAAATTAGATAAAAGATAGTCAAATAAAAAATATAAACAAAATTCATATCGAAATTAATAGTGCTTATAAAAAAGCTGAAATGCAAAGCGCATGAAATGCTTAGTTTCGCTTGGCGAGTTCACTGTCCTCAATTTATGACGCTTTGAACGTTTTTGTACTTTTCTCTTCACATTTTTTTATTTTTCTTCTTACTTAGTTGGCTCGTACAATATTTGACTCGACTGGTTAATTTACATATAAACTGGGTTAATCGAAGTTTGTGCATAGCGGCAGTAGTTGGCCAGTTATGAAGTTCAAGTCCAAAGCTAATTTTAAATAGGTACATTCACCGCTTTATGAGCAAAATGCGTTCGATCAGAAGAAAATAAATGGTGAGTTGAAAGAGAGAACAGAGAAAATTTTCATTAATGCTGTAATATAAGTTGCAGCTTATGGCTTTGGCCAGCAATTATTATTTGTATAGATTTTTCAACTCGAATCGAAAAAAGGTTTCTATTACCCATTAAATGGGTTATCTCTTGAATCAGCTAATTGGGCGCGTTCAACTGGCTCAAATGGCATTTTGTTGTTCTTCTCGTCGGAGTTAATTGTTTTGGCTACGACGAAAGCTGCGCCCAATAGAAAGTCAAACGCGTGGTTGTTGGTAGTCTTTTCTGTTTTTCTATTTTATTGTGAAACCAATTGACCCATTTTTCACTCGAGTATACATTTTTTTCAGGTAATTGTTTGTTTTTACAGTCGACCAGTTATTTAAATTTGGAAGTAAATTTATGCATAACTGGTTCATCTTGAGCGCTTCATACTTCTACCCTCTTCGTAAATAATCACGTAAATGGTATTTCATATTTAAGAAACTACTAAATTCCTCAGTTTAGGTTACTATTAATGCCAGTCAAGTAAGAGAAATACTACCACAATGAGTAGAGCTTAACAGCACCTCCAGGACGGCTGTGATATGTATACCAGGCTTTTGGAAAGTGGTCCCCCAAAGCGCGATGCATAGCTGCAGAAAGTTCTGAAAATACTCAGTTTCCCCTCATTTCAATAGTCTAGTGCCTAGGGTCTAGTATTCCACTCAACTTGTAAAAACTCAAATGCACCTGTCTGTTTTCTCAATGCTCGAAACCGCACTACGTCACCGAACCCGAGGCAGATTGCCGCTTTACTGCCGACATTTTCGAGCACAGTTGGAGTCAGAAGCCGTGGTTCCAATTGATTATCACTTATCGTACATCACAATAAAGAGGGCAATATTCATATGGCAAAGACTTTACGGTAAAACATGGGGTCTGTGGCCAAAGATGATGGCATGGTCTTATACCTGTAAGACAATAATAGCGTCAATGATTACCTATGCCTCTTTGGTATGGTGGACAAAAGTAGACCAAACTACGACTCAGATAGCACTTAGCAAGGTATGCAGAATAGCCTATCTGAGCGTAACGGGAGCAATGCGAACCTGCCCCACAGCGGTTGTAAGAATGATCACTGGACTCATTCCATTCTATATGGTAACCAAAGGGTCGGCAGTCAGTGCAGCTTTAAGGCTTCCTAATGTATTCCATTTCATAGAAGCCAATATTACAGAGAATGTCTACGGAGAATGTCTACGGAGAGGCTCACGCTGTGCCAATATTAGCATTCTCTCTGACAGTCAAGCAGCTCTAAAATCGATGGACAGCTTCTCATTCCAATCAAGGTGGGTCTGGGAATGTTTTAAAATCTTCAATATCCTAGCATCAAGAAACTATGTTACCTTGATGTGGCTTCCGGGACATGAGGGGCAAGAAGCGAATGAAGTTGCGGACACTGTAGCGAAAAAGTGGACAAACACTCCCTTTATAGGTCCTGAACCTTTCTGCGGGGTAAGTAACAGCTTCAAAAGTGCCTTTCTACGTGAGCAGGAACAACGAGACCTAATTAACTAATGGAAAGCCCAATAGGGCATGCGGCAGTCGAAAAGACTCATAGATCCAGATCGAATAAAGGCATAAGCAATCCGTAACCTAAGCAGAAAGGACATACAACTTTACACTGAACTGCTGTTAGTAAACTTAATTATCACATGGAAAATATAGGAGGGATAAAGAACGATTCCTCTAGACTCTGCAAAGAGGCACAAGAAATAGCAGAACATATTCTATGTGACTGCCCAGCAGTGGCACGACGCAGACTAAATTCTCCCTAAAATTGTTTGAATAGGCTACATCACTAATAAATAAATAAATAAAATCAAATGAAGTATTGATTTTCTTTGATGTTTTGTTCATCATTAATTGGCTTGTAATAATTGAACAAATTAATCACTCTAAATTTTCTTTATTATATTGTATTTTGTGCCTAGAGACCTTGGTACAACCTTTCGGCAGCTGTGAATAAATTCCTCATTCACGGTGTTTCCGTGATTTAATATGCAGTTTTGCCTGACGAAAAACGAAGACATCTCGGAGGTTTGCCATGGCCTGACGAGACCGCTATTAAAAAAAAAAATTTTTCTTTATTTTGGTGTTTCACAGAGGTCCGATCCACGCACCAACCCATTCGGCTACGGCGGAGATCTTTGACATACTGGTGCATAATCGTAGTCCCGCGTTAAGCCCAGATTTAGTTAAGTTGATGCTAAATATGAATAATTGGGTTTATTTTCTTTATTACCATTGTTAATTTAGTTCTATGGCTTAGTAAGAACCAGCTTGACACAAATATGTTATATTCCAATATCACCGGACAAATTTGTGTTTTTTAATTTACATTCAAATATTTTGGCCTTCCTGATAACTTTGAAAAATAAACATGGCAGAAGAGCAAAAATTACTTAAATTTCCTCTTGTTCACAATAATGGCAGCGCGGCATTTTTTTTTATAAAAAATATAGTTCATACTACAACAAAAATCTCAAAGCTTAAAGTTTCATAATTCTACACAATTTTTAAAATTTCAAAAAAATCAGAATTTTTAGAAAAATGCAGTTTTATAGCGCATAAAATATCATTGTGCTAAAAATTTACATTGTTTTTTACTACTATTGTTTTGGTTATAAAATGCATTTTTTGTAACTCAAATGAATGAGGGTGTCTTAAAAATATTTTATCGTTTATTAAACAAAATATCTTTGAAAATTAAATATTTTTCTTATTTTCCAATATTTAAGTGGATAGACATTCGTAAATTTCTTTTGATTTTAATCTGTCTAAAAGCAACAAAGGTGGGTTTAAATTTAAACGCGGCTCTAAGCTAAAAACCTAGCAATAATTCGATTATGTTTAAAATAAACTATGGTTGTTCTTTAACTTTTTTTAGTATTAGTAGATATAGAACTGCTCTATTTCGATTACGATTATGGACAGCTGTGTTTAAATTTTTAGTTTTTTCTTTATTTGTGTTGTAGAGCACTTACTATGTAGATCTATCATTTTAAGATAACTGGCATTCAAAGAGCAAAACGAATGTAGAAAAATATCTTCAAAGAAATGTACTAGCTTTTCCAAACAAAGCACTTTCGATCGATTACACAGGCCTGCAAAATCTCGCTTTTTTACAGCTTCTAAAACCGCTATGGGTGTTTCCTGAAGGTTTTTTATGCTGAAAACGAATATGACCTTGAAAATGCTCCAGCACGTCTGGATTTTTGGCAATTTGAGGTTAAATAGTCAAAAAATGCAGATTTTGGTCATTTTTTAAATTTTTTTTGAGCAAGATAAAGTTTTTTTTTGATTTTTCACAACGGCATCGCAAAGTACTGGTCTTCAGCTTTAAAATCCACTTTTAAAAATATTTTTACGATTAATATAAAAAAAGTTATTCTATTTTGAATTGGAGACTTTTAGATATGCAAATTCAACCTTTCTAACTCTCTAACGCCCCTGTAAAGGGCGAATTCAAAATAGTATAACTTTTTTTATATTAACACAAAAAATATTTTTAAAAATGGATTTTAAAGCTAAAGAGTAGTAGTTTGCGATGCCGTTGTGGAAAATTAAAAAAAACTTTACCTTGCTCAAAAAACAAATAAAAAAATGGCCAAAATCTGCATTTTTTGACTATTTAACCTCAAATTGCCAAAAATCCTGACGTGCTGGAGCATTTTCAAGGTCATATTCGTTTTCGGCATAAAAAAACCTTCAAGAAACACCCATAGCCGTTTTCGAAACTGTACCTCGCAGGACTGTGAAATATATCCGATACATTTTGGTACATAAACTTTATTTTTACTTAATTGTAAAATGTGAAAAATTTATGGGTGATATAACTTTTTAATAATTTTTTTCGTAATCAGGACACCAAATTATAAAGTAATTAGTTAAGATTATCGAAAAAGTTTTTTGGTTGTTGGCCTGTGTTATGGGAAGACAACAAAATGGCTTACCTAGACGCGCGCTGGGTCGACAGTACTTTTGGCTCTTTCGACAAATTTAGATATTGGCCATCAAATGATGGAATTCTGAAACTCCATATTATACGGCGTCTCTTGAAAAGGATCAGTTTGGTTTTGTTTTATCAATCAATTATCATTGATCACCTTTTCAAAAATTCTCTGCGTTGGAAAAAGGGTAATGGTGTACTAATGCTGACATGAACAAACTCTTTCAAAAGTTAAATCGTTTGTAAAGGATGTCTTCAAATACAATGAATTCGAAGCTAACTCCATATCTGCTGTGAAATTCTGTCAACGAAATAATGTGACAAATGGCAGTTCGAAGTTACTAAAATTTGAGCACTCTCTGGATCAACTCTTTTTAACTCGAAATCATGAAATTTTGCTGCCACTTTTTGAATTTTTATAATATAAAATATATATAATTAGCCCTGACATCCTGTTTTGGTTGTCCAGACGAGGTACCCCCTCAATTTGTGGTGTACTTTTTGACGTGCTTCCATAAATGGAGGGATCTACAGCTCTATCCCACCTCTATGAGGATATTTTTATTAGCAGGAATACTCTGGTAAACTTGCAATTGAGTGTCAAGAAGCGGCCGCTATTAGAAAAAATAATTTTCTATTACTTGGTGTTTCCTGCCCGAAGTTTTGAAACCGTGCACTATCGAATGGTAGTGACGCACCAACTCATTCGGTTAATGTGATAGTCAAATTTTCACTAAGTATAAAAAATAGTGCTTACTCAGTACGGTGTTAATTTACGAGCTCGGAAAACTTATCAAAATTATATGAAAGTCTGGTGCCCATAATACCTCAGATCTTTATCATACCATTTTTTAAGTACTCTAATGCACATTTATTCTCCTACCCCACTTTGTATCAAAATGTTACAATAATTTTATATACAGGCAAAAATATGTGTGTACGTATACAGGGTGATCAATACAGAACCTTTTAGGTTTAATTCATATGATATTTTGACAGCGACTTCCTTCCCGTTCGGCATCTTGGCAGAAGGTCAGTGTCATATCTGCCCAGAACGAAATAAATCTTCTACGCGAACTCCCTTCACAAAAAATATTGAAGGCTTTCATATTTCCAAAGTCAATATTGTGTAGCGCAAGCAGTGCGTTTTTTGAAAAGAAGTCAATATCATCTTTTCTGACGAACCGCACTTCCACCTTGGCTACTATGCTAACAAGCAAAACTATCGTGAACATTTGGTGATCGGAAAACTTATACGCGATCGTTGAAAAGCCAATTCGTTCTCAGAGAGTGACAGTTGGGTGCGGATTTTGGAGTAATCATTAATCCATTTTTCTTAGAAATTGTTGTTGGAAATGCTATTTCGGTCAACGGTAATCGTGTCCTCAGCCGTTTCGGAGATGTCAATTGGCCACTTCGGAGCTGCGATTTGACGCCGTTAGATTTTTCTTTGTGAGGTGCCGTGAAAAACCGAGATAGAGCCAGAAACCGTCACCAAGGGCTTGGAAAAATGGGTTAGCAGGATGCGCTGCTGCGAAACCAGGCGAGGCAGCCATGTGAATGAAATCCTCTTCGATAAATAATTTTAATGTTTGATCTTTCGAAAAAAGCGACAATATAGAAAAACAAATTTATTTTTGTTAGTTGTTTTAAATTTTTAAAATCAAACAACTTTATGGGTCACCCTGTATACCTGTCTATTCATTGGCCATAACCTGTTCTCTACTGACGTTGACATTTTAGTACCACCGGCGCTTAGTTTGCTTGTCAATAACCACACGACGAAAAAGCAAAAACAAAACCCCAGTCGTATCGTATTCTTGTTCAATTCTTCGGCGAAGAATGGTTGCAACGCTTGACTTTCTTAAAACTCTTTGGCATACACCAATGTTCTTCATTCGTGGTTTAGCTTTCGTTTAGTCAACAGCGCAAGAAAGGTAGAAACGTTTGGCAACGCATATACACAGTTTGTTAGCTTTGAACTGGCTTAGAGGGAGTGGACTTTTAGAAAGTAGCACAGACAATATGGAAATTAAAATTATGTGTAAGTAATTGTGGAAAAATAGTTTCACTGTAGAATTGTTTGTAATACATATAATGTACTTGCAGTACTCTTCTGCCTGTGCTTCACACTCGCCGCGGCGTTACCCACACAAAAGACTGATGCCGCAGATGTAGCAACCACAGCACCCTCAGTATCGCGCTTCGCAAGCATTGCTTCTCAGAAGATCGCATTGAATATGCTGAAATTCAATGCTGACATCGATGCCAATCAAGTTTATTCACCTTTGGGCATCAGCTCAATACTCGGTGTATTGGCAGAGGGTGCGGCTGGTGAGACCTACGATGAATTTACCAAGACACTTGGCTTCCCCGTCGAACGTGCTAATTTGCGTTCCTCCTTCCAGCGTATACTGTCGCGTTATCAAAGTCAAGAATATTCTACGTTGCCATCGTTCCAGACCTGGTTGTACATCTATCGCAACAACACCGCGCGCGATGAATTCAAACAGCTGGTTCGCGACAATTACTTTGTCATGGTAAAAGACATTAATAACGAAGAGTATAACTGGAATGAACCAAATACTTCACCAGATGTAGAGACCAGTTCGGTGAGCAACAGCAAAGATGTGGTCGGTTTTGAGACCTTGAAACGGTTAAGAGCTGATGCCGATTTGGCTGCTGCAGCCACAGAAACGCAGACACAGTCTGCGCAGCCTGATACATTTGGCGAAGAGGTAGTCGATAAGGCAGCATCAAAATTCGATCGTGTTGTTGAAGATAAACAGTACGTAGAAAAGCCGGTGATATTGGAAGAAATCAAGAAGAGTCAGCCGGAAAAAGAGGCAGAAGACGAGAAGATTACTGTTGAGCAGTCAAAACCAACTGAAGGATCAGAAAGCACTACTATCATTGATGAGGTGAGTGAGCAACTCAAGGACACAGAAGCTATAGACATAGCAGAGATACCTAAGCACGAAGAAGAATTGGTTAACAAGGATATTAGCAAACGCGAGGATGACGTGAATTTTGAAGACAACGAAACTGTGCATTCGGAGGAGAAGTTGCAAAAACACTACGACGAGGATCACGAAGGCATTGTACCCACCAAGGATGTGCTGGACTCCAATGAACCAGAGAAAGTTACATTGCCACTACAGAAATTGGAAAGCGCGCTCGACACAGCTAACAAGAATGTGGGCGAGATAATGATTGCGCTCGAGTCGCACATAAGCTCGGTGAGAAGAGTAAGTCACTGTCATAGAGAAAATATTTGCTCTAGTAGCTAACTAAAAAGTATTTGCGTTTTTGTTTTGCTGTAGGTACTTGGTGCACGCAGCCTTTTCCGGAAGGAGGACATCGCGCACTCTTTGAGTGCTAACTCCATCACTGGTCGTGAAGCTGCCTCAAAAACTAAAATGTTGCTCTTTAATGGTCTATACTATGCCGGTCTTTGGGCGCAGTCGTTTACTCCACAAATTTCAAATGAAGAGAACTTCTTCTTCATGACAGCCGAGGATGCGATGAAAGCACCAATGATGCAAACAAAGGGAAAATTCCATATTGCCGAATTAGAACACTTGGATGCGAAAGTATTTTGCTTGCCATATCAGGTAAAGTTACTGTAGTGCTAGGCTTTGTTTTTATTAACTTAATTTATGCTTATCCTAGAATAAAAAATACGCAATGATGATTGTTCTGCCAAACGATACTGAAGGTCTTCGCCCGCTTATCGAGAAACTACAACCCGAAGACTTAAAACTGGCCAAATCATTGGCGCAGGAGAAAGAGTTGCGTATCACAATGCCGAAATTCCAAGTTGATGAAACTTCACGTTCCGAAGCCATGCTGAAGAGTATCGGTTTGAACAAAATCTTTGCACGTCAAGAATCCGATCTCAGCCTATTATCTGACGATCCTGATTTACATGTCGACGAAGTGGTGCAGTTCGTGAGTGTACGCGTGGATGAGAGCGGTAGTAGCGAGAATGCGCTCACTGTCTCCAACAGCCAGGCGCGCACAACCGAAACATCAGATGTGGAGACGATCGTAGTGAATCGTCCCTTCTTGTATTTCATAATGGACTGTGAGGAAGAGTTTGTGATTGTTGCGGGCAAAATTTATAACCCGGAAGTAAAGGAAGAGCTGCCGATTTCCGTTGAAGTGGAATTTGAGGAATCTTAGTTTTAAAAATCAACAAGATCATTAAAGTATACCCAATACAGGTCAACTCATTTTTACATTTTTCTAAAGTGCCTAATACTTATTTTTAATAAAAAGAAAATTTAAATAATAAGTATTTTTTTTATGAGAGAGGCTTATTATTATCACTAGAATAGCGCAGATGATATGTTGTGTAGGCCGAGCTTCTCCTCTGCTCTCTCTATGCACATCTTGATGTTACCCTATAAACGAGAAGCCTACAGGTTTGTGCCAGTTACGGTAGAAATATATGATACTTTGAACTTCGGCATTGGGGGTCTGCTGTCGGTATCTATACTCAGGACTCAGCTTTGTCAGCCTAAGCTTTAAAATACAAAAAAAAAAATAAAATAAAAATAAATAAAAGGCAATGAAATTGGATTTATTAATCATTTTTCAAATTTTTTTGCTCGATAAAGAAAACTTATGTAGGTGGAATAGCGATTTTCCTTATGTTCAACGGCTCTGTGATGATTCTGGTCAGGATGTGGTACACTTCCTATACCACCTCGAATAGTGTGCACGGGTTTTTTATGAAATTAATTGAGACGGGTTTTCATTTTGCTGAAACAAAGTGGCAGTAGTCACTAGAGCACTTTCACTCACCCCTTCTTTATTGTCCCTGTGTGCTGCAGGGAGAACATATACGTAAAGTGGTTCTTATTGCTTCGTGCCTGCAAATACCTGGCACCATAGAATTTTGGTTACTCTACTGGGGTGGGATAAACAGTTCATGGCTACTTTTTAGCGTAGCTGGAGGGATTTCGTAGTCGCTATCTAAATTTTTTTGCGAGTTATGCGTCGCCTTCAATGATCAAATGAAGTAGTTCCTGAATATTTTGTTCTTCGAATACCTCAACGTCGTCGACAATTGAAGGTCCGCCAATCAATTTCATCATTGAATGCTTCCAATATGAGATATCATTGCCTCTTATTTTATTAGCCATTGCCATTCATAAACATGTGCATGACGGGTAGCTGTGCAATTTTTATACCAGGAACTTTAAACACTCACCAAGTCAACGATTTTCTTGGTTTTCTTTCATTGAGTCCTTAACAAGTTCATTAACGCATTATCTTCGAAAATCGTAGTAGACTTTATTTGCAAAATATGTTAAATAAATTTTTTACTGAGTATGACATTAGTGAGATTATCCACATTACATTCCTACCATTCCTACCTGCTTGGCATTTGTCAAGTTACGCCTTGAATAAATCTACTCTAACGAAAACAGCCGTTTGCGAGTGACATGACCGCTTCAGAGGAGATCGTAAGTCCTTCGAAGATGACGAACGTAGTAGCATTCCATCGACATCAAAAACTTCATAAAACATCAATAAAGTGAAAGAAAAGTTAATAAATAACCGCAAACTAACCACCAAAGAGCTAGCAGAGGACTTCCAAATTGCTGATGGATCCGTTCAGGCCTTGTAGTTCTTGAATTGGGCTTACGCTGTGTTGTTGAAAACTTGATCACAAAGGACCAACATGATATCGCCAAAGATATGATTTCCAAGACTGAATACCCTGAATGACGTTTTGAATGAACTTTGGATCAATTACGTTCTGTATATTGTAGTAGGTTAAACTCCTACCTATTCAGAAAGCGACCAACCCAATATATTTCTGGCATCTGAGGGGCATATCGTCAGATGAGTATGACGATGACGATCGATGTCTACACCGCACTGGCAGGGCCTTATGAACTGCTACAACAAAAGCAACGAATCGTTGGTTTATGAGTTCCACACGCAGACATCAGGCGAATGAGTGTAGAGCTCACACTGAAGCAATACCAGAAAACCAAGTCATTTTCAGTCAAAAAAGAAAGCAATATTCTCTGTGTTTATAGATTACAACAGTAGGTTATATATACGTAGTACATCACAAATTTTTTCCAGAAGTTCAGTCAGTCAATAAGTACTATTCTATGGGCGTTATGAGATGTTTACGTGAAGCAATTCGCTAAAAAAGAAAGGATTTGTGCGAAAGCAACTTGCAGATTTTGCACCACGATAACGCATCATCACACAGTGTCATCAGTATACGTGAATTTTTGACCAAAAACGAAACGAATACCATGGATTTCTCCTGATCGAAAGGAAGTAATGAAAAATCGAAGACGGCTTTACCGAAAATAGGGTTCTAGAGATATTTCGAAAGCTGGATCAAACGCTGTTTTGAAATTTCTGACTAGATGCATTTAAGTAGTCCGGCACCTTTTTGATCAAGAAATATTGCAAAGTTTAGATTATTTATTTATTTTGAACTATTTTTTTTTAATAAAAATAGTACTTCTAAACTGTGTAAAAAATATTGAAAAATTCAGCAAATTTTCATCAAAATTAAAAAAAATTTTAAGCAGAATTTGTAGAAAGATTTTGAATATGTAAAAATACATACATAAATAATATATCGTCCCCTTAGTATTAAAATAGCCTATAAATTTTTTGATGTTTTGAGAAAATGAATTTCAAACTTTTTGTCGAAAGTAGCTCTCACTCAAATCTCGTTATGTCTGTAAATATTTATTATTTTTGACTGACGTTTTGACCCACTTTGTGGAACTAGAATTTGACAAAATTTTGACCACATATAAAATCGACGATGGATAATCCCAAAATTCAATAAAAAAAAAATAGCCTATGAGCACATAGGCTATTGTTATACTAAGGGGACGATATGGCCTATTAGATTTTTGTTTAAAAAAATGCATGTTTAAAGTGGCTCAAAAACCGCGTTCAATTTTAATAATTTTTATTTTTGACTATGTTGTGCACTTTTTTTTATTTAACGAATGTTTTTTATAAGGAGAAAATGCACAAGACCAGCAAATCAAAAAATTTAAAAACCAATGGGATTTTTAAGCCACTTTGAAAAAAAAATTAAGTAGTCAAAATTTTGCAATATGTTGCGCTGTTAAATAGTTTTTCAAAAACGAGCCTAGATGGTACCTTAAAATAAAATTCTTTCAGGCTTCACTATTTTTATTTGAAATACGGCTCTTGACAATTATATGTGAAAATGACATCATTTAAATGTCCACGAAAAACACGTCTGCAGGTAAAGTCCGCCAAACAGTCGATTGATTAATGCGTAATTGTTGAGAACGTCGAGATATCGATGATGAAAGTTGTTCAGCAACACTTTGCGCTACAGCAGCGATATTTTCAACAGAACATCCCGCTTTTGGCGTGGCAATCCTTTTTTCTACCCTCAACAGAACCAGTTTCTTGAAATTATTTCACCATCCTTTGAATTCTTCATTGATTCGGATGATTATTTTCACCTTCACGAATTACGAATTTTGCGTAATGTTGTTCGTAAAGATCGACCATTTTCATAATAAGTTTCAAGAATTTTAACGCGTTCTTCTATCGTGTAAAATTGTTAATCTGCCTACATGACAAATGTCAAAGATGACATAAAAAAAGTTTCCTTGTAGGAATTATTCTCTGCTGGAATCTGGGCGTCACTTTTGAATGACCCTTTACATAAGTGTTTGTCGCTATTACATTGACCACTTTTGAATGCTTGTTCACTATATAGGCATTGCATTTACTCATAGACGGAAAAAATATTTTATTTCACAAAATCTAAGGTAGATTACCCTCATAAGATCATCTTCATGCTGCCTTCAGGACTAATATATGAAATACGACTCCTTGCTTCTTAATACTTATCTGCCAAATACAAATTCCTACTAAACTATTTATTTAAGGTATGACAATAAATTATAATGTGGTGGACAGAAGATTTTAATGGTTTTTCGCACATAGTTTTTGGTGGTGAAAATACATGAAAGTAGCCCCAAAAGAGTTATGAGCATGGAATTCGAGGTAAATTTAAAGTTATTACCGAACTGCCTGGATAACCTTTGCTTGCACGTGTCCGTATGTTTGTATATAGGTATGTAAATAAGCACCGTTTCTTATAATTTATGCAGCGCACACAAACAAACAGACTTGTAAGAACTTGTAATTCCTACGAAGAAACATAACATTTCTACAATATATAAATTAATAGTTTTCGGAACTAAGAAAATGAGCAAAATGTCTCCTTGGGGAAACATTAAAATTAGTCAAATTGCGAGCTAGAAAACTTGCCGAAGTGCTAACAGGAAAATTGTTAAATTTTTGGTGTAGAAAATGTGGCGAAAAGGGTTAATATTTTGCTGTGAGTGTGACTAATTATTTGATTTATGCTGATTATTAAAAGTTCTTGGCGAAGCGCTAAAGTAGGAGGTCCAAGCCTACAGCGGTAAGGCAGAGTGAATGTGGTTACACTACATACTCCGTACAGAGATTAACACGTGTGCATACACATATTCATATATGACCATATATTTATACAGACATTATATATATTTGCTTTGCAACTTTTATGGCGAACAAAAAATCCTTTACCTGTGAGGCCCAAGCTACAATTTCTTTTTTGTTGATTACGAAGCTCATAAAGGCAAACTCACATATATAGCTGTATATGTGTTGACTTTATACATTCATATAAGACTTTACACGCACAAAAATATGCCTCTTAATTCCCTTCAATTTATCCTGTTTATTCAAACATTTCTGCTTATTGTTATCCGACGTCGGCCTGTCACCTTGCAGGCATCTGTCTCTGAAGCCAACTGTCATTTGCTCTTTCTTCACTTCTGCTTTTGCACAATAAGAATTTCTTAATTATACTTAAGCAAAATTACTCTTCCACTTGTCTGTGTGTATGTTCAAATGTCACATATCAAAGTCAGCTTGACATATGATTGCACAATATGCACACATACCTACATATATGTATACGAGTATGAGACAAAGGTACTCACTAAATACACAATGATGAATTTCACTTTTGGCTGAGAACATTCGTTTGTGATGAGAAAATAATTATTTATTATGTGACAATAAGTCAAAGGGTGAAGGATTGTTTGAAGGAAACGGGAAAGTGGTGGTTGATGTTGATAGGTGATACTGTGCATATGTAAATACTTATTTATAGCTGTTAATACGAATATTCGCAGCGGATCTAAAAGCAGTTTTAATACTCTTGAAGAAGTGCTGGTAGAGACATATGGATATTGTTTTACTATTTTGTGTCATTAGAAAAATATGTACACGGAGAAGTTTATATTTAAATCAGAGGTCGACAAAACTTACTCGTGCAAGCAGTACATCAACAGTCGTATTCTTACGCTCTTAAAATCAGTCGTAATGTCGAAGCAACATAAGGAGAGGCTACGTTGGTAATTTTCTTATGATGCAGTAGACATACTTGGATATACATACTATGAATAAATGAAGAATTAATGAAGAAAAAAATTGTAGGATTTCAAATGCGTTTAGTGATATGCAATGCCTTTTGCATGATTTTGAAATTCATGTAGAAATAATTAGCGAGATACATTTTTATAGTGGAGGCGATATAATTGAGTTCTGGAAAATTTACTGACTGTTATGTATTCTCAACTCAATGTTTCAATGTATTATCACTTTTTCCTTGAGAACAAATTTTTGCTGATTTAAAGCTTATTTATTGCAAATTAAATACAAGCCACTTAAAAAATACTCTCCTAACCAGAAACTATGCCAAATTATAAATATGTATTGAATAAACTACATTTTGAAGTATATGGTTTATTTATTTATTTATATAAATAGTACATAGTAAGACTAAAGCCTTTTAATAGTACTTCAACAATATTATATACAACTGGAATATTTTTGGAATGAAGTTAATCTAAATTTTTACACCAGTTCATTAACAAATAAAGCCAATATATAATATAGGGTTTTTCAGTAAGAGCGCTTCAACTTTTGAACTTGTTTGAATAAAACACAAACGGTTTGACTTTTTTAACTAATTTTTTTTTATTATCGAGTTTGAACATATACATTTAAGTATGAAATTCGATTTCTTTTGCATGACCACCGCGTGCACGTTTTACGAAGTCCAATCGTTGAACCCAATTTTCGACCACTCTTTTGCATAAATCGGCCGAAATTCCAGCAATTTCGCGTTCAATATTGGCTCTGAGCTCACAAATCGTCGCCGGCTTGTTACTGTAGACCTATGACTTCATATAATCGCAAAACGGGACGGCTTGTTAAATGGACAGTAAAATGGCCGTAATGCTCTTAAAGTAGCAGCAACAGAACGATTATTTTCATAAAACGCACGATTTGCTCAAGTGTGTAGCGTTCCATGATAATATGTATACTAATGAAGTTTACAAATGACAAGCGAAAAATAAAAAAATATTGCGTCGTTCGCCCTCCCTATCGGAAAAAAGTTGAAGCGCACCTATTGAATAACCATATATTTAACATAACAATAATAATAAGAAGAAAAGAAGTAGTAGGAAAAGAAAAGAAAGATTTAAAAAAGAAAAAAAGTAGTAATTAGAGAATATAGAGAGAAATTTAATGCCCTAATTTAATGCAATCAAACACTTTCAAAGTAATGATAGACTTGTGCCCTGAAGTTAAATCTGTCAGGTCCAGCCTTTACAGTGTCGGGTATTGAGTTCCACACTTTAACAGCGTTAATGAAAAATAAACTAGATGATGAGAGGTAATGAAATGTTGGAACGATGAATTTGTTGTGTCTGCGAGACCTTACTGGTATCAACTTCTCTGTTAGAAAGGGAGGTGACTTGAATAATGTATAATGAATAAATATACTATTTCTAGCAGACAAATAACTGTTAAGGCAACAGCCCAGTAACCTTTATCGCCTGGCAGAGATATGATCATATTTACAAATCCCATATACAAGTTAAATCTCCGAAAGTTTTTAAAATAAAAATAAAAATAAAAAAACATAAATTTTTTTTAGGAGGCTATGCCTCTTTATTATTTGACTGTCTAAAACGAAGTGACAATTTTATTTTCTTAAAACTAAAACTAAAGCTAAAGCTTTAGTAGCGCGAAGTCGTTACCTCTGCTACCGTTTCAAGGGCAAGCGCGAGTGCATTACCTACGGATGCGAATGCAATTTGATTCTAAGGAATTTGTGCTTGCCGACGTTGTGTCAGAAAAAAGCGTGGGACACGATATTTATTTTTGTGCATTTTGAATTTGTTTCGTGTTAACATACATACCGCGTGACGATATTAAATGCCACATTAAGTTTATGGCAAGATGTGGGGTCAAATTTGCCGTATACCACCTCAGAGAAGGTAATGAGAGACATAATTAGCTGGAGAACTAATTTGCTCCTCGTTTTCTCTGGCCTGAATGTTGCGGAGACGCTCAGCTTACGCAATGTAAATATTCCCCACAACCCTATTTATATGGTCAGCACAGGTAAGTTTTGTGTTAAGAATAAACCTCAATTTTTTTATCTTATCCATAAAGGCAAGGGAACTATCCACAATTTAGGGATGTTGTCAACATGCACCAGACTATTACATATAAGTGAGACATATGCCTTTGACGTGTTCAAACATAAAAAGTTTTCATTAGCCCATAGAGAAATAGCAGACAAATCACTGTGTATTTTGAAACAGAAATCTTCAATGAGACAAATTCGACTGGACAAGTACAATTGTATATCATCACCATACGCAAAAATCCTAAATAGAAGTGGACTTAGGATAGACCCCAAGGATATTACCAGTGAACCTTTTGTTGTTATCCTTGGAAACAACTTTTATTAAAGAAAAGTCTCCTCACCACAAGAGAAATAAATATATATTCAGATAGACAATCGATGAGCTCGTGAGGCGCCCTGGTAAATCCCACTGGATGAAGGTGATTGAGAATCGTTTTATAATCGCAGTTCATTTCTTCAGCCAATTCACGACTGGTTTGTTCACCGTTCTCCTTCAAAAGTTATTTGAAACGTTCTTCATCGAATTCAGAAGGTCTTCTGCTACGGAACGTGTCATCGTCGTTAAAGTCGCCATTTTTGAACTTTGCAAACCATTTCCGTGGTGTAGACTTTCCTATGACACCTTCTCCAAACACGTCGCAAATTTACCGGGCTGCTTCGGCATTTTTTTGACCTCGATGAAAAGCAAAGAAGTGCAGGTACCGAAAATGTTGAGTTTTGTCTCCATTATATCAATTTACATATAAGCCTCGAAACTAATAAAAAATTAAATAACTCAAAGATAAATTTTTTTTTTGTTTGTCGAACTCCACAATCTGTCATAACAATAACAATAAGTACTATTTTTACCTACAATTTGAATAAGAATAAAATAAACTTAATTTTGTAGAGTAAAAGAGTTCTATCAAATGAATACTTACCCTTTATGAAACAACAAACAAATCGTTGTAAAATAAAAGAAAATATAAAAACGCAGTAACAAGACATTTTTTTGGGTGTTTGGCTGAGCTCCTCGTTTTATTTAAGGCTTGCTTCTTGATGTTGTTCCACAAATAGAGGACCTACAGTTTTAAGTCGACTCCGAACGGCAAATGATTTTTTTGAGGAGTTTTTTATGGTAGAAATATACTCGGAGATTTGCAATTGGCTGCCGAGGGGCGATCGCTTTAGAATAAACTTTTTCTTTATTTTGGTGTTTCACGGAGATTCGAGCCTACGTTCTCTCCGAACTCGGAATGGTAGTCACTTACCAATCCATTCGTTTACGGCGGTCGCCCTGTATTTAAGATAGCTACTCATAAATTTAATACATGAATGACTGAAAGGTTTTTGATACTACATTTTTAAAGGTTCTTGAATTTAGATATAAGAGACCGCCTCTTGAATGAAATAGGAGGCTTATATGATATGCAGAGAAGTTGCTGCAGTAGTCTATATCTGACACATTTTAAATAGGATCTGACTTAAGAGGATTGGCGGGCACTTTCCTAATAAAATTCAAATTCTTTTTATAGCAAGGCGATTTAACGTTGCGGGAGAGAACTCAGTTTTTGAGTCCATGTTTGTGTAGCGAGATTAAGCCACTTTTTAATCCAGTTAGCGTTTTTACGCACCATTTCCTTAGCAAGTTTATGTGGTAGTTTATTAGACGGCGCGCTCAGGCAACGCAAAACAAATAGCATATGAACACGACGGGTGTGGAAAAATAATGCCAACGTTTTTGTTTCTAAATCACATCAGTCCGGGGTGTTGAATGGTAAAAATGTAATCTTTTTTATAAAGAAATACGGAAGTTGCTCGACTGTCTTATATTTATCTACATCCCACACTTGAGCCACAAGTCTTTGTTTCGTGCTTCCAGAGTTTCTTTTGATACAAGATAAACAGATACATAGGTAACAAAATGTTATTATTATCTTTGGTCCATGAATAAAATATTTGTGAATGGTAGGGAGCGTGTTGCAAGAAGGATAGCATATAATTTGTGTTCTTTTTTAATAGAATGGAATACATTTTTCGCATTGTTAAGGTGACCTATGGTTGGTATGTGAGCCGAATTGGTCTACTGTATCGAACATTTGGCTACTGTATCTCTACATTTTTTCTTCTTATTGACTATAGGTAGGTAGTTAGGTAAGATGGCAAGAGTACCCCAGGTACACTTCAAGTAGCAGTTACGTGCCGTTTTGATACCATAATGTGGACAACCACCTGTGAAAAGAGTACGAGAAAAAATCGTCTACAGCCATCCAATGCTGTTGATGTAGTGGAGGAAAGAAAAGGGATCTTTCTTCAAGTCATCCCCAAAGGGCACGCTAAGGAATCTCAAGCGCCTAGCCGCCAGAGCCGGACATTTGCAGAGAAAGTGTTCAACAGTCTCTTTCTCTGCAGGATTCCCACAGCTTCTGCAATAGGGGTTGTATGGAACTCCAAGCTTCTCCGCATCAGTACCGATCACCCAGTGACCAGTGAACACCTTAGTGACTATACTTGTAGTTTATTTGAGAATGCTTTAGGAACATGGTACGAAGTTTTGAAAAAGTATATCTTTTAAAAACATATTTTGAGGGAAAAATCATGAAGATAATCAAACCGCAATATTTTCTGACCTTTCCCCGTTTGTGTAAATGGGATCTGGAAATTTTGAGTTATATAAAGTTATAGTACCTTCCGTTAGAAACTTTTTAACTTTTGCCACTCCAATAACTCAAGAAAGTGTCAATTTTTTTAAAGTCCGTTTCCGTCAAGCCCATGCGCAAAATTTAAAATTTGTTCTATAATCATGTAAATTATATTTTCTATAAATTATTAATCCAAAACTCGGCTGAAGGCATATCAGTCGAAAGATCCGCAACTTTATTATTATAGCTCACTAAATAAAGTCTTGTTTTAAGAAGTACTCGTATACCAGGCAATTGAGCGATGCTTTTTCTTAAAAATCTGTTGTTAAAAATCTTCCCTTTGAAGTTTAATTATAATTGTGGTGTTGCTTCATTTCCGTGTGCCAAAGTTTTGCAAAAGTAGCAGTATTTTTTAGACTTCTAATTTAAATAAATCAGCTCAGCGTCGAATAATATTTTAATATTTTTTATTAAATACTAGCTGTCCCCGGCGCGCCTTGCTACGCCAACAACTAAAATAAATTTAAGAAAAATAACTTTAAAGAAAAAACAGTACACAAATATTCAATTTATTCTAAGCCATTTTATTGATTTTGTTTATATCGAAAAAATCGGTAGAACGGGGCAGAAGATGCTACTCTGCAGCGCCGCCTGGTGGCGAGTGGCAGAAATGAGCATATTCTACAAATCTTCTCCGTGGAAAAATACATATATATATGTACCTATTTTTATAATAATCGGTCCAGTAGTTTTTGAGTTCATCGAGTACATACAGACAAACGTTCATTTTTATATTTATTAAATAATTGCTGAAAATTATTTGCTCAATGGCTTCCATATAATATTAAATGCTAATTGAGTGTGTTTATATCGCCTACTACCTACTATTTCACCGAATACATACACATACATACATATATACGTAATTATATACTTATCTGAAAACCATTCAATCTACTTCAAGTCTAAACATTCAACCTGCAAAGCTCGTGGGCTACCCGTTAAGACCACGCAACCAGTTTCACTAACAATCCTGACATTCCTATCTACATACATACATACATACGTAGACTCGTAATATATACTTCAAATTGAGCTTCATTTTCAGATTCCCGCTTTAATTGATTTATGACATCAAAGACATATTTTTCGCCATGTTGCACGCATCGTGCGTGACACTTTTTGCGCTGTCGGCCGGTTGTGGCATTTGGCATTTGGAATCGCTCAAGTGGTGCGAAGTAATCCATCTTTAGGCGCAAAGGCAGAATCACAGAGATCGCACGCACTACCAACGGCAAGATGACTTAAACTCGTACACACACACATGTGTGCAAGTGTGTTCTAAATACATTCATATGTACATCACATATGCTGCCTCACGTATGCTCCACTTTGGTATGCGTCATTCTTTTAATGCCCTGCTTTGCCTTGTTGATAAATTTGACTTATGGCGCTTTTTAGTTCATACTCCTAGCAGGACAGCGAATGCTCTCGCATGGCTCATGATTCGTTACAGTATATTAGTGCAGAGATGTAGGGATGTAATGCAGAGTCCGGATGCGTTTCTTGCCTTTGTGGTTACGTATACGTCGCGCTTGCTTCTGACACAATCGTCGCTTTGCTACTTCTTCTGCCGCAACTACTTCTCCAACTACTTATGTTGTTTCTTTCACATATTTGAGTGTTCTTCGCCGTAAATCCTCTGCTGCGAGCATACCGACAAAAGCAGCAGCAGCACTACTCGGCCATCAGACACGAAGAGTGATACGTGTGCGCTTTTTGCCAGTGTCCTTTCATTGATTTATGTCACCGCAGCAGTCCTTTTTGGTGCGCACATTTCACTTATGATTTGTTTGTTTGCATTTGAGAAATTTTTATCACCTATTCTCGCTGGTGACCGAAATTACTGAAAATTGATTAAAATGTTATTTTTTCTCAACACATCTGCCTGCATCTCTGCACACTTCTCTTGCTTTGGCGACTTTTATCATTTAAATCTATTCATTTGTAATTAAACTTTTACAATTTCTTGGCTACTCCTCGCCACTTCTCTTCCTTTCGTCGCAATGTTGTATTCCTCTGTCGAGTCTTTGCGCATTATTTTCTTTAATTTATTCAATTAAACGCTTCATAAATTTTTACTCTTCGCTTTTCATTCCTGTGGCTTTTTCAAATAATGGTTCAACTTTTTACGGGAACGCCAATGTTACACATTCCTTATTATTTGTTGTTGGCTTTACGTATTAGCTGCCGTAAAAGGGTTAATTAATAGCGCTGACTGCTTCCCAGCCAGTACTGCTTGTATTTACTCTGATTTCTTCCACCTCGTGCCTTGTGTTGTTGTTATTGTTCTGCTGGGACATTAATGCCCAACGGCGGATAGCAAGAATTTTGGCTTATTAAAAGGTATTGCGGATGTTGAAAGTTTTTCGTTTACACATTTTTCGTGTGCACCCATAAAATTTTATTTGGAAATGCTTATTGAAAACTTCGGGCAAGTTTTTTATACTCTAAAAAACAAAAGCTCTTAGATGAGTCAGGGCGAATAGGAACAATTACATTGGCTTTATTGCCATAAAGAAATAAATTTAAACTAAATATAGGCATAAAATTATTAAGTCAATACAGAAGCCAATCTAGGGCGTTATATGTAATTATATTCTACAAGCCTACGAAATCTGCTCCTGCTTTGAAAGTCGCAAATGGAGAATTTTTATAAAGAAAAAGGGAATATAAAAAGGGACCATATTGTTTTTCGAATATTTTCCAATTCTAGAGAGAAGAGAGATTCGTTTGTACCGTTAATTGTTTCTTTAAGAAACGGACCTTAAGTTGACAACAAACAAAAAAACAGCGAAACGGGCATAGCTCAACGAATAAAGACCTAGAAGAACCGCTGACTAGGTCCTGCTATGCGAAGGATTTAAAAAATTGTGATGGTAGAGTAAAAGCGCCGCCGTAGCCGAATGGGTTGGTGCGTGATTACCATTCGGAATTCACAGAGAGAACGTAGGTTCGAATCTCGGTGAAATACCAAAAATTAAGAAAAAAATTTTTGTAATAGCGGTCGCCCCTCGGCAGGCAATGGCAAACCTCAGAGTGTATTTCTGCCATGAAAAAGCTGCACATAAAAATATCTGCCGGCTTGAAACTGTAGGTCCCTCCATTTGTGGAACAATATACAAGACGCACGCCACAAATAGGAGGAGGAGCTCGGCCAAACACCCAAAAAGGGTGTACGCGCCAATTATATAGTATACTAGCTTATACCCGTGAGTTTCACCCCACATTTCTATCAAAAAGTATGCAATGTAAATAAAACAACTTTAACTTATTGAAGTCAGTTTAGGTATTATTTAAAACGATCGGATATACGACATTTTTTGTTATATTTTTTTGAGTATAAATAAATATAATTGGCCATGGGTAAAACATGAGTTGGTTAGATTGACTCCTACTACAGCTAATGATTGTCCCTGAGCTTTATTTATGGAGATTGCGAAAGCCAGTCTAATAGGAAATTGGAGGCGTTTAAAATTGAAAGGTATATCCGTCGGTATCATTGGAATTCTTGGTATGAAAACTTTGTGGTTTTCAAAATTTCCTGATAAAACCATAGCTTCTATAACATTCGGTAAAAGTTTCGTGATGATTAGCCTTGTGCCATTGCATAAACGTGGAGGATCCAAATTACGCAGCATAATTATCATGGCCCCCTTTTTAAGCATCAGTCGATGAGGAGGAATTCCTGATGGGTCCAAGGAGTTAAGAAACTCAACGGGATAATGAACAGCCTGGGATTCTTCGACGACTGTGTCAATGGAATGATAAGTTGTGACAGTTCCTGGTAGTATTTCTTGAATTTTGGAATTAATGACATTTACATCGTCATTCTTAGGTGCCAAAATCGCCCTTTCTCGAAGCCATCTATAGTTTGTGTGATTGGCTGAAATATTTGGAAATACCCTTTCTATCAAAGCATCGACTGATAACATAAGTTGACAAAAACCTGGAGGAAAAGAAATTAAATTTGGTGGTAAAGAAACTGGTATTTTTCCATTGCCTATTGCAAGTAGTTGTTCAGAAAAAACTTCTGCTGAAGCATCTCCTCCCAAATGTGCTCTCATATTTGTCGAAAGAGTCAATTTTTGAACGTAGTCCCATAGGTATGACGATTTTAAGCAGGCATTCACTTCATCTGCGGCGGCTCCTTTCGGAATAACTGGAAGAATTTGTCGAAAAGCCCCTGCCAGTAAGAGTTAGGCACCACCCATGGGTTGATCATTACCTCTCAAGTCTCTCAGAGATCGGTCTAAAGCTTCCAGCGACTTTTTATGCGCCATTGTGCACTCATCCCACACGATTAGCTTAAATGTCTTTAGAACCCTACCTTGACCTGAGTTTTTGCTTATATTGCACATCGGTGTGTCAGATATTTGCATAGACAGTGGTAACTTAAAAGCTGAGTGAGCTGTTCGTCCGCCACACAAAAGGGTAGCCGCTATTCCTGAAGAAGCAACTGCCACAGCGATTTCTTTCTTTTCTCTTACATCAACCAATATCAAATTAAGTAGAAATGTTTTGCCGGTTCCGGTACGAAGAGCCTCGATATCGTAATTCATCTCCCGGGAGATATCTTTGTCGGCCAAATCGATTCTGTCTCGAACAGGAGAAGGTAATTCCAAATGCTCCAAGGATTTGCTATTAATTGAAATACATATATTTTCTATGTCGATTAGCGCTTGGTTGTAAATTGGCAAAGAGCAATTCAGGTTTGTATTATCGTTTGTAGCTCGTGCTGCTCTCATGTAGTCTTCACTAAGGTTATCTTTGTGATTTTCCCATAGTGCTTTTGGATTTGATGGCGAGCAGGTTGTCAATATTATTGCCAATAAGCTGCGAAGCTGCGAAGGAAGGCATGACAGTACAGCTTCAGATAATGTAATTTCCCAGTGATTATCGTTTTCCAGTAGACCTAAATGTTGTATCGTCCCATTTGGAATTGCGTTATTTCATCATTAGCGTTAGTTATTCCCAGAACTGCCATGTCGCTGCCCTTATTCACATATTTGCAAACATATTTTATTGATTTTATCGAGTTGCAATACTCTACGTTGATATGGGCTTGAAACATTTTTGATAAGAGGGGCGAATATGTTATATATGTATATGTCATATAACCCCTTACCAAATTTCAGTGGTCTAACGTAAATACTTACAGAAATACGGACTGTTAAAAACTCCATTTGTATGGGAGGTGCCACGCCCCCTATATATATCAAAATAATTTTTAGCCTATGACCATCCCGGTAAGGTATCCAGTTCGTGTTTCAAATGTGGTTACGATCGGTTTACAAGTCGATCTATAGATACATACATAATTTGAATTTTATATATATAGATTATATATAGAGGAAAAGGAATTCGAACTGTGCGTTTGAAGGAAATAAGAGATTGGCTTCATTTGCGTTTTCTTAAACGAAGATAAGAATATTGGCCAGTACGCTTGTGACTAATCCATTAAAAATTCGTGTGCAGTAGACTTGTGCTAAGCGAATGAAATGATAACAAAGGAGCGATATTGCTTGCATACTTATAGGCGAGACTTATGTTAAGCACAACATTCTTAAACGCAATGATGCAAGGGTGCGTACGGTGTTTGAGGACAATTTGAGAGTAAAACTTATTAGGTTTTATTTTGAATAAAATTTAATAAAACTTTAAAATTAATAAAAAATAAAAACTTTATATTAATAAAATTTGCATTAGCTGCAATTACTTCCTCAATCCGGGTCCGGAAGCGATTGTATGCCGAATCAATACACTTTATAATGGTATTAATTACAGCCTTCATAGAAGAAATGGTGTTATGAGGATCCATATTGGTTTCACACTCAGCTACGCCGCATATGTAGTAATTCAGGGGATTAAGGTCTGGGGCGTCAGCGGCCATAAGTTTGCTGTTATGTGGCCATTGGAAATTTTCAGCCATCCAATCTTGTGTCGTCATCGCTTTGTGTGAAGGAGTAAAGTCTTGCTGGAAGATATATGGGCTGTTACCGCGTACACTATCATTGCAGTAGAGCAAAGGGTATCCGTGAGCAAAGGGCCCTCATTGAGTTGAAGGTTAATAAATTCGGCAGATTGAGCATTGCCAGAACGTTCCTCGTATTTTTTGCATTTTGGAACAGATTATGGATTGCCGCCTCATGCCAATTCACGGCAAATCTTTTGAACGGATGAATGGGCGCGATTGAGAAAATTAGAGATTTCTAAATCGGTGTGTTTTGCACATATAGTGACGAGAACTGCATGCGTCTTCATTTCTTGAGTTAAGTTGTAGTCCTCCATGTCTTTTCTGAAAAAGAGAAAATAGAGAAATCATAGTTTCACGAAGTTATAATGACATATGTAGTATATACCCTATGATCAGAAAGTACCGGGTATATGTAATTTAAACGAGCCGTGCACATGGGAATCGTATTTTTTTCATTTGTTGGCAGGACTGTAAGACACACATCTGTCTTTTTTTAGCGCCATCGGATCAATAGTGCCTGCCTGGCCGGCCGGAAATGTGGGCAAACAATTCTTAAAATTAGCATGATGATAACGCGCCATCACACCGATCCCAAGTTGTGCTGTATTATTTGACCAAACACCAAGTAAATATCATCGTGCAAGCAGCGTATTCACCTGATATGGCCCCGTGCGACTTCTTTTTATTTCCCAAGTTGAAGTTACCACTTCGAGGAAGAGGATTTCAGTCGATAGAGGAGATCAAAGAGAATGCGACGAAGGAGCTGAAGGCCATTCCTTCGTCGGCCTACCAGGGTTGCATGGAGGACTGGGTTAAAAATTGGCGCATGTGTGTTGATTCAGACGGGCCATAAATAAATAAATTAAATTTGCCTGAAATTTAACTCTGTTTTGTTAAAAAGGGTTATTCAATTGGGGCGGGTCGATTTTGGCGCCCTGTGGCAGCCATTTTGTTTTGGTGACATCTGTCAAATCTTTTGTTTATTATTCAGTTGTTTATGCCAAATCATCATGGCAAGTTACACGATTGAACAGCACGTTGAAATGATACAACTTTATTATCAAAATGAGTGTTCCTTAACGCAAACGTTGCGCGCATTGCGCCAATTTTCGGTAGACGTGGTGGCCCTTCCAATTTCTTATGGCCCATATTGAACCATATGGACCTAGACAACATGTGGTTCCAGCAAGATGGCGCTACGTGCCACACAGCCAACGCCATTTTATTCCATTTCAACATCTACCTGCCCTTATTGAAAAACCCTTTATTTAAACATTCCCGGTACTTTCAGATGATAAGGAACATGCCTTCAAATACCGTGACCATTTGTTCTGTATTATCATACATTGAACAGTAATGTATTTGAAGACTCTGTTTTGTTAAATTTTTTTTAAAATGAATGCCTAAAATTCTCTCAAGACAAAGAAAAGGTTTACGTAAGGGAGTTGATACTCTATCTGTTTGGCAACACTGAAATTACGATATATCGGCACCAGCTGTCAGTGCAGCCGATATATCGAGTTTGTTCATCGTGAAAGCACTATTAAAAGATGATTTTTTTAGAATTTTGGTATCTTCTTTATTATTCAGTATTATAAATTTCTAAATTACCTCTAAAAATTTTTAACTAAAAATACATCTTTTGGCAAGATTTTTTACGAAGGATGCACGAAAATTAGTGGCAGCTTACTATTTTGCATTGTCAGCTGTTCATTCGAACTTTATATGGCAGTCCTGATGAGATGAGAGTAAACGGTTAATTATATTTAGGGATAAAATGCAATCGAATTTTTCAATTGAAGTCTTAAAAGTAATTAATAAGTATTTTAACTTCCTATGAATGTCGTTAATGTCTGTCTGTAAACTGTCCGAACCAGTAGTTACAGTTGTGTCTGGTGCTCAATATCGTCAGTATACGTGGAGAGATGTTTCCTGAATCTGAGGTAACACAGTTTCCTGATGGCAGTATTCTGACAGATCTAAAGCTTAGTCCAGTGTGTATCACTAGTGTCAGGTGACCAGTGTAATTTAAAACCAACCGTCAATTGCTTTAAATGGCATCAGCAACATTTCCCTGTATTTGGCCCCAGTGCTATCGGCTAGCGATTTCAAGACCTTGTGGTTTTGGACCTTAGTGTCATTTGCGGTAGTATGGGCTGAAAAGGGGACCAAACTGTCAAAGGTGGCTCCCAAAATTTTGGGGTTGTTACGGTCGGTAGTGGTGTGTCATCGACTTTCACCTCTACCTGCAGTTTGACCACCTTCATCCAAGTGGTAAAGATGGTTGCCGTGGATTTATTGATGGAAAGTTAGAGATTCCTCGCAGTGAAAAGCGCGAGAAAGGCTGGCGAAATAAAGGTTCACTTTGGACGTTTACTTCTGGCCGGGCGCCATTATCGATCATAGGAGATCAGTGAAACTCACTCTGGTGGTTGGTGCAGTGGGTCTATGTACCGGAATGTCTGCTGTTTTTCTCGATTAAGTAAACTAGCTTGTTTAGTGCGCTGAGCTTCATAAGGTGATACGTCTGAGGTTTCATCTGGGGATCTTAAAATGTAATCTTTTCTAATAGGTTAGGAAAATCTATTGTTCCATTTACAATACGGAACACGAAAGCAGTCGCGAGGAAAGATAATCTTATACTCAAGGGTATAATATTCAAAAAGAGACAGCGCGATTCATACTAATGAGTCAGTTCCGTAAAATTTAAAAAGCGTGTTGCAAAATTTTTCTTTTTCGTTTTCTAGTAGTCCCCATCAGATATTATGCACTTGTACCAACGTTTTTCCAATCTTCGAAGCACTTCAAAAAATCATTTTTTTCATCGTGTTCAGCTCCTCCTTCGATGCCGTCTTTATCTCGTCAATCGTAGCGTGGCGCCGTCCTTCCATGGGCCTCTTCAGTTTTGGGAACAATAAAAAGTCACAAGGGGCCAGATCTGGTGGCCGTGGCATCATTAGTGTGTTGTTTTTGGGAAAAAGTCGCGCACAAGCAACGATGTCTAAGCAGGGGCGTTATCGTGATGTAAGAGCCAATTTTTGTTCTTCCATAAATCCGGGCGTTTCTGGCAGATTGCTTAGCGCAATTTGCGCATTACTTGCAGGTAATATTCCTTATTGACCGTTTTACCCTGTGGCAAGAACTCATGATGCACAACGCCCCTGCAATCAAAGAAAATGGTAAGCAAAACTTTTACATTCGACCGAACTTGGCGTTTTTTTCGATATTGGTTGGTGTGGCAGCTTCCATTGAGATGATTGAGCTTTGGTTTCCACGTCATAACCATAAACCCACGTCATAACCATGCCCCTCTGGAGCAAATTTGGGTCGTCGCGGACAGAGTCCAACATCTCATTAGCAATGTTCATGCGATGCTGGTCGAAATTGAGCAGTTTTGGTACGAATTTTGCGGCGACCCGTCTCATGCCCAAATCATTGCAAAAAATCGAATGGCACGAGCCAATCCTCAGCAGCTTCTCTAACGGTGATTCGACGATTGGCCAATACCATTTTCTTCACTTCATCAATTTTTTTGTCTGCTGTTGAAGTGTTCGGGCGTCCGCGCACTTAATTTCGTTTTTCACACAAAATTTGATACAGGTTCTTTGATCCATCTTTTTGAATAGGTAAAAATCGATGACGAGCCGAAAAACGTGCAAGCAAAGCAGCTGTCAACAATTAGCTGAACATTCAAAATGGCCGAACTCGTCGGCATGAGTGAGAGACATGAGTACCACCAATTCGAAAATACGTAACCTGCGAAAATTCAAAATTCGCAATACTTTTTGAATACACCTCGTAGTTGATGTTGGGCACCCGCCGTAGCCGAATGGATTGGTGCGTGACTACCAGTCCGAATTGTGTATGTAGGTTTGAATCTACGTAAAATACCAAAATTAAGAGAAAGTATTTTCTAATATCGGTCGCCCCTCGGTAGGCAATGGAAAACTTCCGAGTGTATTTCTGGCATGAAAAAGGTCTTCATAAAAAAACCATTCGCCGTTCGGAGTCGGCTTCAAACTGTAGGTCCCTTCATTTGTGGATCAACATTAAGACGCACGCCAAAAATGGGAGTAGCAGATAGGCCAAACACTCAAAAAGGGTGTACGCACAAATTATGGAAGTATATAAAGGGTTTTTCAATTGGCGCGGGTCGATTTTGGCGCCCTGTGGCAGCCATTTTGTTTTGGTGACATCTGTCAAATCTTTTGTTTATTATTCAGTTGTTTATGCCAAATCATCATGGCAAGTTACACGATTGAACAGCACGTTCAAATGATAAAACTTTATTATCAAAATGAGTGTTCATTAACGCACACGTTGCGCGCATTGTGCCCATTTTTCGGTAGACGTGGTGGCAGTTCCAACTTCTTATGGCCCATATTGAACCATATGGACCTAGACGACATGTGGTTCCAGAGGGCCGGCGCTACGTGCCACACAGCAAACGCCATTTTATTCCATTTCCACATCTACCCGCCCTTATCGAAAAATCCTTTATATAGCACAGTGTGACAAAAAAAAAAAAATTAAATATACTTTTATGGAGACCTAGCACAACTTGTAGGTATAGTAAAACTAAGAAACATGGTATAGGAGAAATTTCCAATACACCCCCAAAATCTCATTTTATGGCCATAAAACCGTTTTTCAGGAGGTTGATGTGAACAATCACTCCTAACTTCGCCAATTTCCATCCGATTTCGAATTTGTTTTTTTAGTTCGAAAGAACAAAAACAAGCCTTTTTGACAGTGTGTTAACAATTTTTCTGAAATGACAACTGACGAGACTGTAAACGGAAGTATTCGGAATTTTTTTATTTTTTCTCTATTTTTCTAATTTGACATCATTTTTGCGATATTATCCGATATTGAGGATGTTTTCTAGTACACTACTGTTATAGTAAATTTAATTTTGCGTCGAATGAGCTATATTTGACTGTAATTGAATTAAAATTAATAGAGTTGTGTGAGTCTTAAGATTTTTTCTTTTTTTTTACTACGAGATTTGGTATGCGTTTCGAAGCATGCCAATGATAAGCAATGATAAGAAGTGTCATTATAAACACATAATATTTATTGGAGTATTGTGCAGTGCAGCACTGTACGGTGCGGTACGGTGCAGTACACTGGTTCCTAACTTAAAAATTCATTGGAAACGGCCCTTTGGAGTTTAGTATGGTACGGTACATTTGTCATTCTCTTCATCAGTTTTGAATACTTCTCTGTAAGAAATTCGATCATCATCATTCATCTGAAGTCGTCATCAACTAAATTCCATTGTTTAAATCGAGAAGCGAGCGTTTCAGAATGTCTTCCCGATAGAAGTAAATCACGAGAAAGATCCTGAAAATCTGAATTTGATACAATGTCTCGTTCTGAAGACTTAGAACCAGACGGAAAGTACTCTTCATCATCAGGTTTATTGTTATCAGTTTGATCATCATCAGCAATGAGTTCAACTTCCTTCAGTTCCTGCAGTTGAGTCAATCATATCGTCCAAGACTACGGGGTTCTTAACAGTTGCAACATCAGCATAGTTTATGTGCTTTCGAGTTTTATAATGATGACCGTTTACGTCCGTTTTACAAAAATAACAATTATCTGGTTTATGATAAGGCTGATGATGCCACATCATCGGAGAATATTGAGAAATTCGACTTTTCTGGAAACGTTTTGATTTATATCTCTTGAATATCAATGAAACAAACAATAAAACTTTAACTTTTTAATAAGGTTAAATTATACTAACAAACTTCTCTTGTTAATCAATGTACAGTGTGAACTTAGGTACACTTGGGAGCTTCTTCATATTTCCATTGAAAAAAAAATGTGCTATAATATGTCAGATATTTTCGTAAGTTCTAACCAGTTCTGTTGTATGCAGTACAGTGTACTCTTATGTATACATATACACTTCAATAAATATTACGTATCTATAATAACGCATCAAAACACGTCCTTATTCCCATTTAGCGTAAGTTATACCTACATACCAAATTAGTAAAAAAAAAATAATAAAATCTTAAAACTCACTCAACTCTATTAATTTTTATTCAATTACAGTCAAATATAGCTCATTCGACGCAAAATAAAATTTACTATAACAGTTGTGTACTAAAAAAAATCCTCAACATCGGATAATATCGAAAAAATTATGTCAAAGTTGAAAAAATAGAGAAAAAATAAAAAAATTCCAAATACTTCCGTCTACAGTCTCGTCAGTTGTCATTTCAGAAAAATTGTTAACACACTGTCAAAAAGGCTTCTTTTTGTTCTTTCGAACTAAAAAAGCAGATTCGAAATCGGATGGAAATTGGCGAAGTTAGGAGTTATTCTTCACATCAACCTACTGAAAAACGGTTTTATGGCCATAAAATGAGATTTTGGGGGTGTATTGGAAATTTCTCCTATACCATGTTTCTTAGTTTTACTATACCTACAAGTTGTGCTAGGTCTCCATAAAAGTATATTTTCACTGTCGCACAGTGTAGTTTATGTGGGTGATGGATAGGTGTGTATTTCTATTAAAATCTTAAAGTGAAGTAAAAAGGGATCTAAGATACAAAAACGCATAGAAAGAGCGGTAAGCTTTCTGGTGTATATGAAGAAAAAATACTTTTTAACAGGAAAGAAAAAATTGTTGCGGCTACACCTATGTAGAATGTAGGTTATCAAGGTTCGATTGAAGGGCAGTCACCATTCAACTTAATCATTCTGGTTTTTATTAGAGCAGGAAACACATGCGATTGTATTTTATTTCAAAGTTTTAAAGTTTCTTTTTTAACATTTCATGGATTAAATGTAATTTTTTATGCTTTGACATTTCTTACATCCCTATCACAATAACTGTGACACAATTACGATATAGACCAAAGCTCAAAGGCTCTGTGTTGTTACTTTATAAAATGAAAGAAATTGAGTATTGTCAAAATTTGGCAAATATCACGAATATTTCAAACACACTCAGCGTAAGCGTTCTCTTTGATCTTCAATACTTTAACTATCGTACACCAGCAATTGCTTGGCTAAGAAGGAAATAAAAAACTTCTGAGATAAGTCAAAGTTAGCACGTACAATCAATAAGAAAAAAATAAAAATTCACTTGCAATAAATCTTTCATATGCAAATAAATCTTTTACTGAACACATACTTGGAAATGTAAGGGAGCGAAGTGTTTGTTGTTGAAACAATAACTATACTAAGCACTACCAACGCGCACGCTTTGAGAAAATATTGCCATCCTTAAAGTAAATAATCGAACGAATATTGGAGTCTATTCCCATTGAGAGTAAGTGGGCGTCTGGTTGTGTGTGTGCATGTATGACTATTCCCCACGTAACAATTGCTGCAGATTAAAAATACATCACAACACACACATACACACACGTAAACACACGCCCGCATAGAATCACTTTCGGTGCAAAGTGTACAACTTCAATTATAAGGTCATCAGCTACTGACGCAGCTGCTACAGAGAAAACAACACCACCACCGCCACCACCAACGTACTATGGGTGAAAGCTACTACCTTAACAAATAGCATTTTCATCGCTTGCCAAACGATGGGTTGGGGTTGAAAGAAGCTGGAGATATTGATATGTGCGCTGCGTTCCGATACCTATAAATAAAACAAAATTATCTCACAGTACACGTGTGCGCTTTCTCCAGCATATCAGTAACTAAGTGGGTGGCTTCATGTAAACACACATAGATAAACTAACTCCTACATTACGCACATTTAACCGCACTTTCGATCAGACCCATCGCAGCTCATCACTCATACAGATGTACGTTTCCAGAGACCCAACGCTTCAACGCCACTTCAGCGCTAAAACTATGTCGAACTATTTGCTCATGTGGAGGAGTCCACATCCACGTGTGTGTGTGTGTGTTTGTTTATTGTTTCTAACAACAGCTCAACAGTAATTTCGCTGTTACTTTTTTGTTGTACACCAACTAAATAATCGAAGTACACAAAAGCAATTCGTTAAAATGTCGAAACGACACGGCCAAAGCGCTCGTCCAAGCAAAAATTAAACCCCAAAAAGGTAAATAAATACATTTGTAAGCATGTGCTTATATGTGTGAATACCGTTGCCGGGTGATCCAAAAACAAGTGTGGTTTTAAACATCTAGTTTTATGCTGCATTTTTGCTTGCTAAAAATCTTGACTGTCGTTTAATAACATAACCGGAATGAGTACTAGTGAGTGCTGTTTTCAAGCAGTGCGTTTATTGAGAACAAAAGTTTTTGGAACAAAAAAAAAAATCGTGAAACTGGCTCCAATGGTAGTCGTCATTGCACAATATACTTCCAACGATAATGTAGTTGCTGTGCAGTTCAGCTCACGTACAGAAAATCGTTCTCGATCTGAATACATCACCCTGATGAAAATTTCGCACAAACCTCTAGGATTATTTGCTTACGAACTCCAAATGAATTACCATTTGAACGCCAAGCTTGTGAAGATTTACGGGCGTTGGCAATACAGCAGCTCGAATTGGAAGTCGAATTTGACCAAAAATAATATTTTCTTACAAAGCGCGTTGGATTAGTAAAAAACCTAAATTTTGATATATCGATACCGTATGAGCGCTTCGATAAAGTATGAGCGCTGAAATTAATGTTGTGTCTTGATTTTTTTCTTTCAGCACCAAGTGGCGCTTAAACTGGGTGTTTCGTCGTGTTCCTCCTATTTGTGATGTGCGTCTTGATGTTGTTCCACAAATGGAGGGACCTACAGTTTTATGCCGCTTCTAAACGGCAGATGTTTTTGCCGAGGGGCAATCGCTATTAGAAAAAAGTTGTCTATCCTTTGGTGTTTCATGTCCGAGGTTTCGAACCCGGGCACTACAGAATGGTAGTTATACTCCAAGTAAATCATTTCCGCAATAAATTCGGTAATCTTTGCGTTTTGACCCCATTACATTTAATTCATCGATTTGGTTGACAGGACTACTGCGAGACTTTTATGGTAGCCACATAATGAAGAAATCTCACAGCATACTAGTGCTTGGGTCACCCGGAACATGCACATGTGCCGTTTTGAGGCAGAGGCAAAAATCAAACATTCGGTGGTAAGTTAGTTTTGTTGGCATGCTCGACTGCCAATAGATAGCCAGCCAGTGAAGTTGCTCTTACTCGTATGAGAGTTGCATTGGCTGTAGGTAAAGGACTAATAGGGATTAAATGGATGTCGAAAAGGCAATTAGATAAACTTACGAGCAACAACAAACGCGAAACACTTACTCCTGGACACATGAGGCACGCCAACATACACACATACATATATGCCCATCTAAGCTCGTACGTAGCAACAGCAGCAGCCAAACAGCTATGCGCTTTTAATAGTTTGAGTCAAAGTTCCCGTTGGAAGATGAAAAATTAAAGCTTAATGTAATGACAGGATGAGAAGTTTTGCGATAAAATTGATTCCAAATTGTGTGCAATTTTTCTTCGCACTCGTAATTTATTTTCGTCATTGATAGTG
This sequence comes from Anastrepha fraterculus, assembly GCA_037575425.1. Classification (NCBI taxonomy): domain Eukaryota; kingdom Metazoa; phylum Arthropoda; class Insecta; order Diptera; family Tephritidae; genus Anastrepha; species Anastrepha fraterculus. The sequence goes on from JAYXIM010002889.1 coordinate 152,859, forward strand.
GTGAGGTAAGCAAAGGATGTGTATGTAAGAAGGGTGAAAAGTTTCGTGTACTTGGGAAGTAATTAAAGTGGGGAGAGTTTTGAGAAATTCAATGAGAAAAGGTAAAACCTTTTTGTTGGTGCGAATTTTGATGAATAGTTGCTTGAGAAAATGAGTAGGTACTTTATTAAAAAACTGAAAATATGCTTTAATATGAAAATAGTTAATGGCATTCTTTTTATTTGTCGTTGAAAACATTAATTAATTATTAAATTTAGAGACGGGTTTGCGTTTTTTTTTTAATTTCTTAGTATCTAATAAAAAAGGTAAGTTGTTGTTGTTGAAGTGGTTAAGTATTTCCAGTGAAATAAGCGTATTTAGTGACAAGCACCGTTTTACTACCACTCTTCTCGTGTAATGATGTTTTCTCGATTTCTGAGATCTCATTAATTTGCTGCAAGAAAGGCTTACCGAAGTAGTGGAGTTGTATCCTAGCTAGCCCTGGACGTTCACATAAGTAGTGGAATATACTTTCCTTCACCCCTTCCGCTTGACAGCTTCTGCAGATAGGATTGTAGGGTGGGTTCAGTCTAGCTGCATGATCCCCAACTTTCCAATGGGTTTCAAGGGTTGCACAATCGCTCGAGAGTTTTGAGAATAAAGGAGGATAAGCTGACGGGTCTGAAGTGTTTCGCTGTATCATGACCGTGTCTACCAGTTTTGGGGATAAAAATCACCTTAACCCTCCTCCAGCTTTTTGGAATATGCCCTAGCATAAGGCTTTTTTGAAAAAGACCTCCAGCCACAGAATCATCATTTCTCGAGTGATTCATAGCATGGCTGGTAATGTCCCATCTCGGCCGGCTGCTTGGTATGGCTCAAAGTTTTTTATCACCCATAGAATTCTATCTTGGGATATGATGTGGTTGATTGTATTGGATGACAGGTTGGTCGTTTGAACACTGTTACTATTGTTCTCAATACATTCTGTGTTACCTGGGAAATGTGTGTTTATAAAATACTCTAGTGTATCGGCCGAGGATTTTGTCCATTCTACGTCCTGTTTCCTCAAGAAGAAGGACAGGAGTGTTCTTTGGATAAGATCTTACCCAGTCTGGCCGTATCTTTGGTTGATTCGATAGAGCTACAAAAATCTCTCCAAGTCTCTGTCCGAGCCTCTTTAATCGCTTTCTTGTATTCCCTAAGATAATCTTTGTAGGGTGTGAAGTACTTGTGTTTGTAGCTGATGTTAAATATTTCTCTTGTCATTTTCCTGAGTTGACTTAAATATTCATTCCACCAGGTGGGATTGTTTTGCCATATGTGGCAGGACATGAAACTTCAAGCCCTTTCGGCAACGAAGCTTCGAAAGCTCTTACTTTTTCATCCAAGTCTTAACTTGACGTTATGGTTTTACTTATATGTTGAAGTTTAGACTGGGTTACTCTACGGAAAGTGTGCCAGTTTGTTCTCCTGGGGCTTCTTTATGGGATCGGTTTTTCAAGCTTGAGATTGATATCGAAGAGAAACCAACTATGGTCCGAAAAGAGTTTCTTGTCGGATACCCTCCAATTTGTGACTATTTGGGTGTTATTGTTTGTGCAAAAAAAAAGGTAAGAAAAATCCTTCAGAGCTCTGCTGAGACAAACTTAAGGTGTAATTTTATTTAAAAAAAGAGGAAAATTATGTTATTTTTTTGGAATTATTAAATAAAATAAAATTATTATGTAAAATCGTTTTTTAATTATGCTCTGCCATTAAATAATGCAATTCATTATGATCAACTTTGTTTAAATTTTCCAATATTTCGAAGAAGCATAAGTAAATTATGGAAATCAAAATTAAAGTTATTGCTAATAATCTCCATTTCGTCTAATCGATGTAGAGATGTTAGTTTCAAAAATATTTTGATTTGCTTGTTTGATTCGATGCATCGCAATGTATATCGATAGCTTTCGTGGCATTGAATGGCGTACAGCAATGAAACGATTGGCGTAGGATTTTTCAAATATTATTTAACAAACAAAATATTTTTACGTAATTCTTTGCTTTCTCCAAATAAAAAATTTCTCATTAAATCTATTGAGTTCGATTACTGGATTGCTAAATAAAAATTACAAAAGGCAACACAACTTGATCGTTTTACTTGATGTTACACGTTCACACGTTCAACCTAGGGTTGATTGCTTTGTGCGGTTGCACCTCTGCTTATATACAAACATGTGGTTGATAACTATCGTAATTTCTAGATGTGGCAACTAGTATCTTCTGGCAACTTCTGTCTCGCCTTATTCTGTCTGTTATCCTGTGCCAAGGCGAAGTCATGTATTTGTTTCAATATCTCGTTGGTTCGGCTTTTGTTGTCGGTTCGCGAGCTTTCGTGATTTACCACAATATGTTATTAGCAAATTGATACATAACATCGAATTAATTACTATAATTTATTATGCTTCTACCAAACTGTTGATTCAGATTACAAACTTTTTAGAAATCATAAACATTTATATTTCTAAGTCCTCAAAAATTCTCTTTTAATTTATATATTTCGTAGAAAAACACTTGATTGCAGGTTTGTTATACATTCCATTCGAAAAGAAACGTTATTTAATTTTAAATGAAAAAGATGCGGGGTGATAAAGAAAAAAAAATCTGCTAAACTAAAAGAAATTTCTTCATTTTGCGATTCTTACTCTCTTTGAGATGCATAACAAACAACAAGAATTTCTCTAAAACACTTGAAAATTAAGACGGGGTGACTTGAACAATTTTATGTTTATGATTTCTATGGTTTTACGAAAAAGTTTTTGATCTAAGTTCGTTAGAAACATAATTAACTCAGCGATAGTAATAATTTGGAATTGCATACAAATTTTCTTGTGAAAAAAAAGCTGAAAAATCCTATGCAAATCAACCGAAAATGCTGCATCTGTCTTCACTGATGGCTAGAAGAAGGAGTCGGGAGTCAGAGCAGGGGTTTTCTCTAAATCAGTCAATTTATCAAGTTCCTTAAAACTGCCGAATACTGCTAATGTTTTTCAGGCAGAAGTCTTTGGGATCCTGCAGGCATGCAAAATGCATAGAGAACGTGGGAGGGAGAGGTAAAATTTCTCTGATCTGGTTTCTAGGACATATGAACATAGAGGGAAATGAAATCGCTGGTCTCACAGGTCTCCTACCCGGCATTCCGCTGATAGTTGTTATAGAATTGCGTAAATTATTTCTCAGGAAAGCGCAGAAAAGATGGAGCTCCATTTTTTCTTGTGCTATTTTGAAAACCCTTTGGCCCCAGAAAGTCCTGGGGACTCTACGCCCTTCAATTTCCAAGGCACACACGTGGAAAAGCTAGGTTTGTCATTTAGCCCCCATTGCAGAAGCAGTGAAGGAAACAGTTGAGCACTTTCTCTGTAAAAATACGGGCTTGGCTACTAGACCATCAAGTGACGCTCCCGCCTTTGACAGCCTGCAATGCCTGGGGCTAAATCCCATCAATATTCTCCATTACACCTACAGCTCTGGCTGACTGTAGATCTCTGACTGTTGGAGGTCTCATAATGCTATCAGAGCGGCACTTTAGAGTAGCTTGGGGAGTGCCAGACTGCTACTTTAACCATTTCACCTACTTAACTATTTATGGATAATATTTAAAAATATTGATGTCAGAATGGTGAAAACAGTACTTAAAAAAAAAATTACAAATTTTATACAAAGTTCGAGACTTTGCTTTCCATGGAAGTTATTGTATTAAATTTGTTAAAACCAACTAATTAAGCGGCCGTCGTAGCCAAATGTGTTGGTGCGCAGCTACTACTCGGAAGTGCACAGATTCGAATTTAAAGCACGAAACACCAAAAACAAAAAAAAAACAGTTTTTCTAATAGCGGTCATCCCTTCTGCCGTTCGGAGGCGACGTAGAATTCTAGGTCCCACCATTTGTAGAAAACTTTAAGGCGCGCACTTCAAAATTTTCGATATGAAATCCTGGAATTTCCACCATTCTTCATTGTTACATGCGGCTTAGCAGCAAAATCTTTCTTTCCTTTTTTCTTTGTGACCAGTTTCTAAAAATTCCTTGAGTTCGCTAAAAACAAAAGTATTTCTAAATTTTTCAAAAATCTGAATTTTTCTCTGCTTTAAAATCACCAAAAAGTATTATAAATTTTTGATAAATACTTTTCTTGTCGCTCGCTTTTGCACCCGCTTATATCCAAAAATCTTTCCTAATTAAAAGTTTTGCGCCACTAATGAGCAATGAAAACAACGTGTTGCCCGTCTATTAAACGCTGATAGCATACTTCAGCCACCTCCAACACAACGCGACTAAGGCCAAGGAGTTTCTGTCCGTACTTCTATCCACTTTCGCTAGAAAATGGCTAATAGAAGGTAAGCAAGGAAATCCTCAGCCAAGGCGCCAGACACCAGGCGTCACCTTTTTGTGCTTTCCTAAATTGCTTCGCAGGTTTTTACTTTTTACATTTATTTCCAACTTAACGGGGTGGCAAAGCAATTCGAAGAGAGCAGCCCAACACTTTTCATTTGCTGTTGTCCACAGCATACTATTTGGGACGGGTTAACGAATGCATCAATTAAAAATCAGATTTAAACTTTTTGTGAATTTGTGTTTTTGTTTTACTTTTCGGAAAGAGTGAAAGAAAAAGGGTTTTTATCTTTTACCACTTTTCAAACACTTTCCGTTTGCTTACAAATCCTTCCAACTCATCACTTTGATTGGTATTTAGTAAGTCAGCTGCGAAAAGGTGTATTTTCTTCCATTTTATTTCAGTTTTTTTGAATGCTAAATGCCAAACGTCAGTCATTTTAAATGATTTTAAGATGACCGTAACGAATTGGACTTTATTGCTGGCAGCAGGTTGTTGTGAGTGGTGGGATAAGGCAGTAGCTGGGGCTGGGGCTATGCCAGCTATCAGTTATCAGTCAGCACAGCCGAGCACCTTTTTTGTTTTCCTAATTAGCATAATTAAAGGCTTTTTTGTTAAATTGAATGTGACGTAAGTACATATTCGATAGTGATTAGGGCCATTTTTTACTCACTTCAAGACGTGAAATGACTTGCTGTTGCTGCCATTCTATTACAAATAAAAATAAGCACTTCAATGATCTAATTTTTCTTACACTTTGGTGCATTTTTACATTGTTTTTTTCAGTTTTTAAAATTCATTAATTCAAATTAATTTGAATGCGTCTTATCAGGAATTTTTCAGGTTAGGATGGCTGCAAGGAAATCGCTCGGGTACTACAAAGGACCATTGTAGATCCCAGGAAAGGTTTTCCCAGTCCTACCTCGACATGATTTTAAACGTTCTCGATTTTTAGCGAATCTAATCAGCCTTACTAAGAAGAATACAGATCTTCGGAGAAGCTGAATGACGGCGCAATCGCACAGGAAATACAGAAAAAAGAGTTCATCTCCTTCATCAATACAGCCCCTTCATAAATTGTTATGTTGGGCTCCAAACTTGGTGGTCTAATGGCCCATTAATGCTTCCTTTTTGAGAGCCCAGTTAGTTTCCTATACTTCGTTCATCGAGTACTGACTAAAGGGGACGTGTTTTCTACAATTGTCTGTATTAGTCCACCTACCGTTACTAATTGTGCCAGCCCTCTCCTCTGTTTGAAAGAATATGAAACCCAGAGGTTATTGTATGCTTGGATTTGACCATTTCCCCGTGTACTTGTTTGCTTAACAGTTTACAAGCAAGGCGAGTTTTAGAGCAACGAGATTCATTGGATTACCAAGGTTGCAGCCAAATTAATTGCAATAATCTCGGCTTAAAAAACGCTGCAGATGGAGGTTACTTCCCTAAATGAGAGGTACAAGTTGAAAATTCCTGAAATTGAAATTTAAAAAAATAAAATTGAAATCAGAAATTGATTAAATGCACTGCCTCTAAAATAAAAATATTATTTGGAAAAAGTATGACAAATATGTTGAACAAAAAATAATGAGTCCACCTCCAGACTTATTTATTACTTCTAATATCCATCTAAATATCGGAACAATGACATTATAAAACTCTGAAAGGTGAATCTGACATCACTCTTCCATAACGACGTTTCGTATTTTTTCCATCTAAAACGTATTTCTTCAGCGTATACTCGATGAGAAAGATTGTCTAACACGTTCTCGATCGGAGTTCAGTCCGGGATCGTGATGGCCCCTTTATTACTTGAATCTGCTTCTCCTGAAGCCGATTTCGGGTGGTGTTTGACTCATTTATGGCAGTGCTCATGCTCAAGTATGGGGTGAGTATCATAAGGTTAATCAAGACTTAGTCCAACAAATTTGTATAACCTTCAGAGTTCATACCTCTGCAAGTTCAGCCCTTTGCTATCGCGTTGTGGTACCTGGAACCAGCCAAAACCAATAAAGCAGGACCCCTTCACTTGGTAGAAAACCACTCGGGACCCTTAAAACCAAACATACTCGTACCCCATATTGCAAGAGCATTTGGTTGTTCTTGTTGGATACCACATAATTTGGCAATTTCTCAAAAGTGGACTCCTCTCGATTGGTGGAAAGAAAGCACGTCCATGAAATCGTACAGGTGACGAATCTTTGATCTGTACATATGAGTCAGAAACAAAACAGCAGTCAACAGCATGGATGTTCCCCGACGTGCGTAGTCCAACAAAAGTTAACGTCACAGCTGTACCACTGGAGAAACTTAAAACACTCAATTCAAGACTGTCTGAATTCCTCTCACATATCCACTCACATAAAAGAGTTTTTAGCACTTAAAAGATCAAATTAATGGGTTATTCGCCTTACAGCTCTGATTTAAAAAATAATAACTTCATTTTGTGGCCGAACATCAAAAATAAAATGCGAGGTTCACGTTTTTCAACGCCTGAAGAAGCTTTGAATAGCTCGTTTTGGATGTATTCTCTACAGAGTGACAAAAGTGCTTTGAAAATTGGTTGAAGCAACTGCAGAAGTGTATTGACTTCCAAGGAGAATATTTTGAAAAACAATAAAGCGACTTTTATTATATTGTATTTTACTGTGCTTTCATTATTGTAAAAGACAGCCCTCGCATAAGTGTTTTTAAGCAAATGTGGTAATATAATAATATAATAATATAATAACATATGCAAGTACAAAATCTTTGTATTTTAAATTAATTTAAATTGCAATTGAATAATTTTACTTAATTTATTCTAAGGGGCCAATTCTTTAAATTAATTGTTATATTAAATCAATTTTTTGATGATTATAGTTGTCCAAGGTAAAAGAGAATATTTTTTCCTTTATCCATATTTCCTACTATAAATTATTTTTTTATATTTTGTAAGCACTCCCTTTGTAATATATGTGTGAGTGCATACGTGGTCCATATTTGCTAATGTGCTTGTGTACGTTTAGTCGAAATATATTATCAACCCAGTGTAGTGTAATGCTCTGTCAGTAGGTGGTCTTATACATGTCCTCAAGTACCGCGATAATTAATTTGCATCTGCCACACAGATTCATTGTTACCTATTAACTCTGCGCACACGTACATATGCACATATACATACGAACACACATGGCATTTCGATGTCCTTCTGAAAATTTCATTTACGTTTTTTCTTCACATTCTCAAAAACCGGACACTTGTTTTGCTCCTGCGCAAAAAATTAATCAACGGAAAAAGGATTTTTTAATTAACGAGCGCTTACGTTTGCGCAGCGTATATTGGCAGGAGCAGAATACACCAAGTGGACACCAACCGGACACTAAAGGGTACAATGTGCACAAGCCATAATACAAAGCTCCATATATGTATGCATGAAGCTTCACTCCTGCTCCTGTTGCTACTTTGTGCCGCAGCTAAGCACACTGCAAATTAATTCACTTCACTTCTCATTATTTATTATTTTTTTCATAAATGTCCTTTAAAGTTGTGGCTCCGCATGCCCATGGTGCGCCGCCAATGTGTGGCCAAATGAATCAAACCATAATGCAGAAGTGCCACAAAATGCTTTAGTAGTATTTTTTTCTATAATTTTTGCTATGCAACTTTTTCACAAATAACCGTAAATTTCTCTTGCATATGAACGCCAATTGCTTTGCTTGTTTAACTAATGTTTAATGGTTTTTAATTACTTTTTCGGTAAATTATGGTGCTTTTACTTGATTATGAGCGTATATTTTTGGACTCATAAATAAAAAAATGTATAGAGATACTGATTTTCGTAAAGTTACAAAAATAGATAGACGAATACATAAATTCTTCATATGCATCATAGAAATCAAATCGAAATACATTGAAATATAAATACAAAATAAAAAATACATATATTATTTGTGCCACCCATTTTTGTCACTAAATGGGGCTGTATTGTGGTCAAATTGATACAAGGGACTCGTGCGTGTTAATAATGGTTTTTCATTGAAGAATTTATTTCTTTTATGTGTGCAATATTTTGCATACCTACATGCCTTATGATGGAGCTTGCATTTATTTTTCTTCATCTGTATAAGCAGGGAAAATTTTTACAAGCTATCACCGTAAAACTATGATATGCATGAGTGGTAATGATTTTATTGCTAATATACAAAATGCACAATGTAATGCAATAAATTCTACCATTCCATACAAAAGTTCATATGATCTGATCTTTAATGTTTCAGCAAACTCTGAATGAGGCCAATAAGTTTAGTTAGCTTAGTAGGAAGTAAAGGCTCTTTCAAAAGCGACGCCTAGGTGTCAGTAGGGAATAATTCCTAGACGATACCTGTTTTTATGTGAACGTTGGCATTTATAAAGTAGACAGATGTGCAATTTTACACGATAGAACAGCGCGTTAATTATTCAAACTTATTATGAAAATGGTTGATATTTAAAGCCACATATCGCAAAATTATAGTTTTTTTGGGTGGAAATAATCATCCGAATGAGTCGGAATGAGATTGGCGAAACATTTTCTGGCAACCCAAAAACTGTACATCTCTTGAAAATATTGTTGCTGTTGCGCAAAGTGTTACTGAACAACTTTCTCAGTAATTAGGCATTCATGAATGGACTGTTTAGCGGATGGTGGACATTTCAATTATGTAGTTTTACACATATAATTATTTAGATCTGTATTTTGAAGGAAAATAGAGTAACCTGAAAGAATATAATTTTTATATGTTTTGTTTATCGAATGGATATGTGCGCGATTATAACTCAAAGGTAGTAAATCTGCGTAGCGAGCTCAAAGTTTCTGTTTGAGCTTAGCATTTAAGGGAGGACCCTCATTTAGACGGTCGAAAAATGCATCATTTTTGGGAATTTTTTTCTCAGGTAAAATAACTTCAAACGTTTTGTAATTCATAAAGTACTTTAATAAATGTCTTGACTGTCTACAAAAATTTTCGGAGAAGAAAAAAACATTTTAAGTATGGAAATATACACCTCGTCCATGGCACCTCATTCTATCTGTGTACATTCTAGCGCTCTGAATTTTTTTCTGAAATAAAAAAACCAAATTTTTTTTAAAACTTTAGGATAATACCTTCGATGTGACATTTTGATTTAAAAAAAAATGTCGAAATTGATATTTTTTACCCAGTTTTATGTTAAAAGTGATTTTTCATGCATAAAAATTGACTTTAAAATTACAAAAAAATATGAAAATCTTTTTTTTAAAAAAACACTTAATGTCACATTGAAAACAATTTAATTATCTTTAAAATGAGCTATTATAAAGCCTGATTGGTTCAATACAGCGTTCTCAATTGTGTACACAAAATCGAAAAATGATGTTTCGAGAAAAACGCGTTTAAAGTTTTGGATACAGGCGATCAGGCCACCCGTCGCGTCCTGTTAAAAATTTTGTCACTCCTTCAAAAATACAGATATCGACTTGAAATTTTGAAAGTATATTCTTAAATATAGTTGTAGAATAGATTAAAATTATTTCCAAAAAATCGATTTTTTTGACCCGATAAATGAGGGTCCCCCCTTAAACAATGCTCCTCTTTCTATCAGCATCAAATGAAAGATTAATGTTAAGAGTTAAACAAAAAAAAAAATCCCAATGTTGCGCAAAAAAAATAAGTTTTTTCTTAACAATTTATTTTTAAATGCACATTCTATCCTAGAGAATGGAAAAAAAAATTATTAAAATATTTTTCAAAAATGACGCAAAATTTAAAACAGCAGAATAAAATCTTTTTCAAAAAACCAAAAATTATAAAATTAGTTTAGTTTACTTCTTATTATACTCAAGCCTACAAATAAACAATTTCCAAGAAAATGGAATGCCAAGCTCGAAATATGTACTTGGATCCATTGATCTGTAAGCGCTCAATCCATTCATTCAGAAATTGCTTATTGGCATTTCCACCAGAGAGTCCACCACAAAAAAAAAGTAAATCAAATTATTTTTTTACTATATAGTATTTCATTATGTTGTACTATATTTACGAATTTAATGTAAGTTTTCATAAGCCAACCCAAAACTGCCACACTAATGCTAAGGACTTGGAATACGAAAACTACAAACTTTATTTTATCACTCTCTAGAAAATACTGCAAAATATTAGTTGCAGTACTGTCAGGACCCTGTTACGATGCGTGTAGCACATGCAACGAAGCGAATGCTAGGGGTACTTTTAAACATCTATGATACTTAGCCCACTGTTCTGCTTTAGTAGGACTCGACAAAGGTGCCTATGATCAGCAAAGTTTTCACCCTTGGGGGATATTGCTGACAAAAGGTTGAACGGCTTGTTAAAACTCGCTAAGGATTGCATCAAAAATTTACATAAAACAATAGCTCGATTCCAAACATAAGGTCTTAAGTTCTAAATGAGATCCTTTTACAGATCAGCCAGCACTAGCTAACCTAACTTTTTATAAACCGTTTCGAAATATGCTTCATAAATACTAATTTTATTCAAATTTATTTTTGCTTATTATATTTAATATTTTATTATTACTTTATACATACTCCATATTTTTGTTAAGTTTGTTGTTATTATGAAAATAAATACTTTGAATACTTCTTGAATACAAATAGCATTATGGAAAAAAATGTCAAGTGCGACATTTCCCGTGCGACGTTGATAAACATTTACTCGAGGGTGAAATTCGTTTCAAGTGTAAGGATCTTTTTTTATCTGGCCTCAAAAATGTCTACGTTCATCCCGTAAAAACAGCATATGCCAGAAGTAATGCGTCATTATTATCTCTTAAAGAAAAGTGCAGCTGAAACGTGACATATATTCATCAATATTTACGGTACTCACGCTTCACCAAATAAAACGTGTAAAGAGTGGTTTCGACGCTTCCAAAGTGGCAATTTCGTCGGGAGTGATAAAGATCGCGAAGGGCCACCGAAAAAATTCGAAGATACTCAACTACAACAATTATTGTCGAGCCCTTGATATATGTCTAAAGAGTTAGATGTTGATAGATCAAGCGTTGGTAAACGTTTGCACGCGATGAGAATGGTCCAGAAAGTAGGTAATTGGGCGCCACATCAATTGAAGGAGAGGGATATCGCGAGACGTTCGGTGACGTGTGAGACGCTTATTGAACAGCAGAAAAGAAAAGATTTTCTGCATCCCATCGTCACTGGCAATGAAAAATAGATCTATTATGACAAACCTAAGCGTCGAAAATGTCTGCAGCTGAACCAGGTCCATCGACAGCAAAAAAAAAATCGTGATTACAAAAATTATGTTGTGCATCTGGTGGGATCAGGGTGTTTGTTATCTATTATGAACTCCTTAAACCATCAAAAACCATCACTGGCGATCGTTACCGACAGCAGCTAATGCTTTTGAATCGAGCCGTAATGGGACGGTAGACATGACAAACTGATTTTCCTGCATGACAACGCGATGTCACACCAGCCGTATTCCCCAAACATTGCACCTTCGGATGACTGATCAATGCAGTCAGCCCTTATTGAAGAGCGGTTCACTTCTTACGAAAGCATCACAAACTGGCTCAATGAATGGATTAAGTCAAAAGAACTTGAATTTTTCGTCAGAGGAATCCGTATGCTGCCCGAAAGATGGAGTAAAGTTGTATCTTCCAAGGGCACATACTTCACATAATATCATGGATTATTTAAATAATTCGTAAATTTGGCTAAGAAGGGACGGAGACTTATTTTCATACCCATAATTAAAAACGAGTACGAATAATTTTTGGGAAAAATTGAAACTATTTAAGAGACATCGATGCACAACATTAAATTACTAGTCCCGTTGAAATATTCCCTCAGATTCGCTAATAGGTATCGGCATTTGAATTGGTGAACGTGAAAATTGTTTCTCTTCTTGTAAGCTATGACTACATTGGTTTCTTGAAATTATTTTGAACACAAGAAATTGCCCAAAATCGACTTATGTACAAATTATAAGACAGAATAATAGCTTTAAGTTCAACCTGTAGTCAAAAAAAAAAAAAAAATTTTGGATGATAATTTTTTCAGTTTGAATATTGACGATGGTCTCGTTCGAAATGATGGAAATGTCCATATATATATAATGCAAATATTAACTCTATCTAGCTTAGTTATTTATGTTGACTTATAGGACAACCCTTTTAGTTTTCTCATGCACATATGTACATATATGAGGATTATGTGTTTTTACACTTACACGACGGATCGTGTTCCGACTGTTGATCAGACTTCATGCGAGCGGTATTAGGTATACGGCAATCAGAAAACAGTATAAGTGCGGTTCAAATTGTTTAACAGTGAATGTGAAGGTGACTGTTTTTGACAGTGGTCACCCCTTGGCAGGCAATCGAGTGCATTTCTGTCATGGAAAAGCTCCTCATAGAAAACTATCTGCCTTTCGGAGTCGGCTAAGAACTGTAGGCCCCTCCAATTTGTAGAAAAAATATTAAGACGCCCACATAAAATTGGAGAAGGAACTCGGTCAAACACCCAATAAAGAGCTAATTATACACTGCAATGTTAAGTGTAGGCACAAATTTAATTTCGAAAGATGTATTATATTTCGTTTTAATATTTAAGAGGCCGAAAGAGAAATATTAATTGTTGATTAGAAAAACAAAATTATAAATATAAAGTAATCTGTTTTTGTTATTTCGCTTGGCACTACCTAAACGTTGTCGGATTTTTGATGACGTTGTCGGATGTTTACGGAACTCGGTAAGGATGTGGTAGCTTGTTTTGGAAGGAAAGGTAAACATATGATCAATATTTTAGAGGGAGTACTTTTATCAAGCTTTCACTCGTCCCCAATGTATTCTCAAAAATTGACGTTGGACATAGCAGCTCTCGGTACCAGGAAGAAGCTGGAGAGTGACAATACAGCCAGTAGTAGTTCCCTAGAGTAGTAGTGCTCCGATATAAGCCCTCGTATAGTTTATCAACATCACATATATGTATTATGTAAGGCATAAATGAGAATTATGGGGTAGACGGTAAGGAAGCTTCCGCCTGTGAAATGTGAAAAGGTAATATAGACAATAAAAAGAAAGGCAAGCACAACAGAAGAAGTAAATTCAGTGGGACTGGTCTACGATAATCATGCATGCAGCAATGCAAAGACAGGATCGCGCCTAAGTCAAAAAGGCAAGTAAACTGCACCAATGAAAAGCTATTTAAAAAATACCTGTCGAGTAAGGACGGCATACAACTGAGTTCTTTCATTAAAGCAAGATAGTTAAAGCCTGTCAACCACCCTTTTGGTGAATAAAGTTTTCTGTATTACACTGTCACTATTATTTAGAAAATTTATGTGTATTTATATCTAAATCCAACCAAGTCATAAATCAAAGTTTTACCTATGTGCTGCAAAGAAAGCAAAAGCAATCGTGATAAAAAGGCTGAAATCATTGAACAACTTTATGTGCTGAAATACAAAACTTGAATAAATACAAAATATGAAAAAGATAATAATTATAGTGGAAGGGATTTTGTAGGAAGAAAAATCATTCGATATGAATGCACACATTTCATACTTATATAAACTCGCATTGTTAAGGGTCTTTGAAAAGACGTGACTAGCTGCTGTTTTAAAATAAAACATGTGAATTTGGCGTTCTTTTAGGTTCGCTTATTTTTATGCAAAATGCGGCTTTTAACGATGTGAAATAAGACATCATTTAAATGTCCACTATGAGCAGATCTACAGGTGTAATACGCCAAATAGTCAGTTTATAAATGTCTATTTGTGGAGAACGTCAAGATATTGATTTGAAGGTTGTTCGGCAATACTTTGCGCCATGACAGCAATATTCTCAACAAAACGTCCAGTTTTTGGTGGGGAAGTCCTTTTCCTATCCCCGACAGAGCCAGTTACTTGAACATTTTTCACAAGCCTTTGAATTGTCGACTCATTCGGATGATTATTTCCACCAAAAAAAAAAAAAAATCACGAAGTTTTCGATATGTTGTTCTTAAAAATTTACCATTTTCATAATAAGTTCCAATAATTTTAAAACGATATTCTATAATGTAAAATTGTATATCTCTCCGCTTGACAAATGTTAAAGATGACGTAAAAAAAGGTATTCACTACCTCTAAGTGTCACTTTTCAAAGACCCTTTATAATGCCTCTCTGTTATGTATTTTTCGAACTTATTATTATGCACGCCGGGCAAGCAACCAAAACAAACCCTCACATTTATTTTCATAAACTTCGACTTTTTTTGTCAATTTTTGAATTATTACACTTGGATTTGAGCTTTACCTTACTTGCAAACAATTATTGTAATATTTCGTAGGCATATAAATTCTTCTCATTTGTTGCTTGAAGGGAACTAACTAAGAATACGTAATTCACATTAACTTTTCATGAGAATTTAGCTCCGTTAAAAAATACAAAACATTTTTGAAGCCTAGTCTATTGAGAGCTCTCCCCACCTCTTTTTATAAGAAATGACATACAAATATACGTATTGCGTTTGTATGTGTTCATATCCATGTGTGTTGTCAGCTCTTTCTGTTTTTACCGCTTGAGGCTATATAATCATTATTTGTTGTTATTCTAAGCATACATTTGTGTTCGGTTGTTGTTGTAGCAATTTGTTGAAATTCGTGTTGGCACTTAATTAACGCCACCACAGTTTGTTTGCGGCAGGTTTCACTTCTATAAACACAGCACGCATACATTCACAGCCCTAACCACCTATGCAAACAATGCCTGCACTTACATATGTATCTATGCTATGTAGGTATGTGTGCATGTGGAAATGTAAGCATGTGGTTTTGTAGCTCCTGCTATCACAATCCAGCATAATTATTACTGTAATCCTTTCACACACTCACACTACTGCACACAATCATTTTCCTCGGAAGTGGCGGTATTCCATATTATTTTAACGCGAGCAAGAACGCGGGCAACCAAGTGGAAAACTCGTCGTTTTCATAAACTCAACATAGTGAAGGTAATTGGTTGTATACTATACACACATACGTACATGTGAAAAAACGTATATAAATGTGTGTGTATGTATATAGGTTTTGTTGCTACTGATATACATATTTCCAATACATACATACGTATGCACGTAAGTATGCTGCATATTTTGACGTTGGTTGTGTGCTGTTGGTAATTACCTTGCTTTCACTTTTCTTCTGGTAGCAAATTGAAAACAACATAGGCGTCAGTGTAAATTACAGGATAAACAACAATACACGGCTTTGGAGGAATTTGTATGTATGTAGCACTTGTACACATGTATAAAAAGTGGCAAATAAGAGCAATTATTCGAAACGTTCATACATTTTGTGGACTTAGTTAATATACACATCGCTCATTTCATTCAATAGTGTCATAATCAAAAACCAATTGTTTTAGAAAAATGTACAGAAATGCACACAAACTCTTCCTTTTATGCTGTGAAAAAAAATTATGCCGATATCTATTTACAGTAATTCAAATACTGAGAATGAAAATAAGATTATTCAGTAAGGTTCGATGAAATAGGACGTTACTACTAGCCTACAAATTTTTTTGTTATGAACTTACCAATCATATGGTTCATATGGTTCATATGAACGTGGGTGAAGTTTCATTTCAGTCTGTCTATTCATTCTTTCTCTACAAGCCATTTAGTAGCGACGTGTCACAGTATTTTGTACTTGTACAAACAAGTTTCGTACAGTAATTGAATTTTTTGGAAGGTTTAAAGGGAAATTTATGAATAAATTTGGATGTTCATAAAGACTTTTTGCCCTGAATTAGTACAGTAGAAAGATGGGTTACTGAATCTAAATGCCGTCGTACAAGGCTTGAAGACAATCCACGTCAAGTGCGTCCAAAAACAGCAACAACAACAAAAATAGTGGGAAAAATACAGGATATCGTATTAGAGAATCGTCAAGTGACTGAAAAGGATTTAGTGAAAACCCTAGGCATCTTATTGGGCAGTGTAAGCAATATTTTGACTGGGTATTGTGTTTCAGAAAGCTGTGTGCACAATGGCTGCCACATTCGCTCACAATGGAACAAAAACTTATTCAAATGCGACTTTCTTAGCAACATTTAGAGCGTTTTCGAAAGGATAAAGTGGGTTTTGTACGTCGATTCATAACTATGGACGATATATCACGGTGATCTAAAACAATGGGCTAAAGAGCAATGTGTGCCTGGTTTTTCGACTCCGAAACGAGTTCGTGTCCACAAATGGGGCAAGAATGAGTTAGCATCAGTGTTTGGGATAAGAGTGACATTTTATTTGTGATTTACTTGCCAATTGGTAGAACAATAAATTCTTAATACTATTGTAACCTTTTAGACCAGATGAAAAAATACCCAGGTTGCAAAGGAAAAAAAAATTATTTTTCATCAGTACAATGCACCGCGTAACCAGAGCATTTTGACAATGACTATAATCCATTAATTAATAAAGTTCGAATTGTTAAAGCATCCTCCCGATTTGGTCCCTAGTGACTTTCGTCTGTTTCCAGACCTAAAAAAAGGTATACGTGGAAAGCGCTTTTCATTACATGATGTGGTCATAATAGCGGTGGAAGCGTATTTTGCAGCCCTCCCAGATTCTCACTACAGGGATGGAATTCAAAAATTGTAGTCTCTTTGGAGTAAGTGTATTGATGTTCAGGGAGACTTTATTTAATAATAAAGTGTATTTCAAACCATAAAATTTGTTTTTCCTTTAAATTTATCATTTTCAGGCCATTTTTCTCAACATTTTCATTTTATTCAATTTATTGGACTCTTGCAACAAATGGTGTTAAAATAAATGTAGGTTTGGTAGAGACTTCATCATCTCTCATCTGCAAAGTTTAATATTCTTGCAGAACTAATGCCATGGGTCATAATTTTAGAGATGATCAGTTTTGTGAAACACCTCAATACTGAACTGGGCAATAAAAAGACTTGAGAAGTGTTATATAAAACCTTTAAAGACACACGGGCAAATCCCTTGACGAGGAAGGTACAGGTGTAGGTGCGGCGTGCCGGGGAAAAGGTACTCGGAGGTAAGAATACGAGCATATTTCATGTGCACGTCTGCGCATCAAAAAGATGCGCTCACTTTACCCTCAGCTTATAACAACAGAAGCGTAGTTATGCTTACTGATAGCCAGGCAGCAATCAAGGCTTTCAACCCTTTCCAGGTTATATTCGCAATGGTACTGGAAAGGCCCAAACAATCACGTAAGTATTCTATGGGTTCAACGCACATAGGAATTACCGGAAACGAAATGGCAGATAAGTTGGCCAGGAAAAATAATAATAGTAAAGTTTAGAGATACCCTTTCTCTTAAAGATAAGCCGAAAAGTGGAAGAAAAGGTGCGCGAGAAATTCGAATCTAGAAATGTAAGGTATTGACTATAATAAAATAAAATAAACCAAGGCCTGCGTGTACATATATACTTCTTCTAAAGCTAAAAGCCATCTCAAACAATATCTGCTACTTGTAACCGATAAAATTAAATTAAAATGCTATACAGTAGGAACCCGATTCCCACTTTAACTCTTCTTCTTAACTGGTTATCGCGCCATTTCGGCTTACGCGATTTTGGCCGAATTCAACAAAGCGCGCTAGTCGTTTCTTTCTCGTGCTAACCGGCGCCAGTTGGACACACCAGGTGAGGCCAAGTCCTTCTCCGCCTGATCTTTCCAACGCAAGGGACGCCTTCCTCTTTCTCTGCTACCACCAACTGGTACCGCATCGAATACTTTTAGAGCCGGCGCGTTTGTATCCATTCGGATGACATGACCCAGCCAACGTAGCCGCTGGATCTTCATTCGCTGCGTTATGTCTATGTCGTCGTAAAGCTCATACAGCTCATCGTTCCATCGCCTACGATATTCGCCTTTGCCAACGTGCAAAGGTTCAAAAATCTTACGCAGAATCTTTCTTTCAAACACTCCAAGCGTCGTTTCATCGAATGTTGTCATTGTCCAGAGCCTTGTAGAGTGTTAGTTTTGTTCGTCAGTTGCCTACTTAGTCCAAAGTAGCACTTGTGGGCAAGAGAGAATCGACGTAGTATTTCTAGGCTGACGTTGTTATCGGTGTTAATGCTGGCTCCTAAATAAACGAAGTCTTTTACAACGTCGAAATCATAACTGTGAATAGTGGCGTGTTTGATGATACAAAATTGTGCCTGAGCGATTAAGCTCGTGCGATCCTATCCAACATGTCTGAAACTTCGTTTGGTATCAAACGGCTCGAAGAGGTCCTTCCCAATTCTGATGGCGCTGCTGGTATTGAGCAACGTTATCTTGCACAGTCGTATTAATTTTGCGGGGATACCAAACTTAATTTCTTACACGTAATGAAAATCGGGCTCGGGGCGAATTTCGAGGTTATCGTAGGTATTGATGTTTTTTTCCACACAAATTAAATTAGTTTTTTTGCTTACGTTTATTTGTTTTTATTATAGTAATTAAATATCTTTTAAAGCGATAAGTTTCATTTGAAATTAAAGAAATTTTCAATTTTGGTTTGTTTTGTAGACACTCGCTGGTTCAGTAGCAGAGTGGTTCAGAGGCTCAGCGTCATGTCATCATTTAAGCAAGCATTTTTTTGCTTTGCCCAATCCAAGAATACATTGAGTGCTGATATTTGCCTCCTCCGATGTAATTTTATTTGTATTTAGCATTACATCCTTATATTTTGCACCGACTGTTTCACCGTCTTCGTTACTGTATTCTTCGTTTACAGCTGTGGAGTCCGAATGAGGTTCAACAATCCATTGCTCGATTTCAGGTAGGGGACTTGGTACAATGTTTCAGCTATCTGTAATCGTAATTCCGAAAGAGGAATGATATCGTCACAATTCTAGTCAGAGGCATTTTCGAACAGTTTTTGAAGCGATGACTGAATTGACAGCTGGCTAAAAAATATGTTGCTTTTTTAGGTCGATATTTCGCAGTGACTCATCGGTAGCTTCTCCACGAGCAACAATGCGACTTAAGAGGGACTTTTCGTAGTTCAATTTAGTAAGCCTTATAACGTTTCGATCCATGGACTGTGTCAGAGCTGTACAGTTTGAGGAAAGCACATACCAATATTTGACCGTCGTAGCTCCTTAACTCGCCTTCCTTGGTTTATTATTAATAAAAATAAGTGCTTTTTCTGCAAGATTTTACGCACGAGGGAACTCTTTTACCTATTTATTTAAGCAATTTCTGATTAAAACAGAACTCTTTGCTTTGAAAAAAAAAAAATAACACACTTCTGGAATAAATATGCTGTAAAACCATTATTCAAATAAAACTAAGATCATCCAAACACATTTATATTCTTTGTAGACAACAGGCATATCAGTAAAAAATTTAATGAACGCGTATTCGCCGATCTCCAAATAACCATTATTTTACTTTATGATTTCCATTTGTACAAGCAAGGGCGTTATTCTGCCCTTACTGTTCTTATGCCCCGGAGCCGAGGTTTCTTTTATGCGCACAAGAGTTTTATCGGGTATATACATATATGGATATAATTGGCGCTTGCACCCGTTTAGGGTGTTTGACCGAGCTCCTCCTCCTATTTGTGGTTTGCGTCTTGATGTTGTTCCACAAAAAGAGGGCCTACAGTTTTACGTCGACTCCGAACGGCAGATATTTTTTATGAGGAGCTTTCTCTATTATAACTTTATGTCTATAACGGACTTATGGCAGGACTAAGTGCATTATTATATCAAATTTGTGGAAGGTATATAAATTTCTAGGCGGCCGCCGTAACCGAATGGATTATCAACATTCGGGAGTGCGTTTCTTCGAATCTCCGTGCATGAACATCAAATACGATGGTAAATCTTGTGTTAGGGTGATTAATTTTGCGCCAGCTAGTATTTATGTATATTTATATACATATACATACGTCTTTCCATTCATTTTACCAACGTCACCTTAACTGCTAAATAAAATTTATTGCTTAACTGTCTAAATGCTGCTATGAAATTTTCTTCATATTTCCGTTCAAATTAAAAATTCTCTTTTACAAACGATTTTTTATTAGGTAAACGAAAAAGGAAACAAGCAAAACTATAAATTATATTAAGTAGAAATAAAACAAAATACAAATTTTGCGAAAACTCAGAACCATTTCCAACTGCTACAAAAAATCTATCTAGCGTATCAAAATTCTGGTGGCCTGATGGACGTAATTATCGATCACATTTTGCATTTTCTACAATTCGATGTGACCAGCATTTTCACAAAAAGCGACGAAATGATGCAATGTGACGAAGATGAAGATTTTGATGACCCAGATAACCAATTGGCGGATTTTTGCGAGGAACTGAAGCAGATGGAGATTGAAGAGAATGAATGCTGTAGCAAATCAAAACAGTCACAAGTAAGGCGGAGTGAATGTGCGGCAGAAAGTGAGTGCCTGTTGGATGACGTGAAAGACGAGGCACCCTGTGAAGAAAATAACGCAGATCCGATGGCAGGTGGTGACAAATGCTCTTGTGAGGCAGTGCGCAAGCGGGTTGTGTCAAAAATAGCTGATAAATGCTCGTCGTCCACATTGTTGGAACTGCATTGCATTGAGGAGCGGGCTGTCAAATTATGGGAGACACTACACTCGCATATGCGCAATAATAGTTGCGGAAAGCTTCCCAACTGGTGGGATCTAAAAAGCTGGCAGAAACTGCCATTCTACTGGGCTGCACTTTCCAATGAGATACTCTGCGATGATCCTTTCGAGAATTTCAAACAATTTTACATAGGCAACAAAAAGTCAAGCAAGCGCATCGCCAAGCATCAATTAGATCGGACGCTCGTAATGTGGCACCGATTAAGTGTCAAGCAGCGGCTACCCTTCGTCATGGAGGCTTTCATTAGCAAGGTAGGAGCGGGCAAGGTGAACATCGCCGATGAGCATGAAATTCATCGCATCATCTCTGACTTGCAAAACAAATGAGTGTGGTTCGGGTGTGGTAGGTCTCACACCCACCAGCGTCCACACTTTTGCACTATTTTGTGTGATTATGAGTATATGTATGTGTGTATCAGTGAAATATTTGAATTTAAATCGAAGAAGTGCATGTAAGTGAAATAAATGTGTGCGTCTATGTGATGTTCAAAAATAATGGGAAAGAAAATTAGTTTTCTAGAGTCTCCTTGATTGCTTTGTCAATAATGCACAACATTTGTGGCGTTGTTATTGTTGCTGTATTAAATACCGCGCCACGAGAGTAAATAAATAATATGTCAAACATCAAAGCAAGGCGAATTTATTATAGGTGACAGCAACCACATATATGAAAGACCCTACATATATTTGTTGTTGCCTTTTGTCCAAGCATCAAGTCAAAATCAGCTGTTCATTTGCAGTGTGATTTGCTTGTGAAACGTACGTTGGAAATAGTCACAAAATAAAAAGTCGCCACATTTCCCACAGTTCATTGAAGATTTCGTATGTAGCTTATGTGCAAGGTGGATTTATTATGTGTGAATTGTAAGTTCTTGTGGATATGAAAGACATCATTTGAGTTTGCGGTATTTTAATTATTAATACATACATATTTCAGAATTTGCCACGGGCATGCATAAGGTGAAATTGAATGTAGAGAGTGAAGTTTGGACGCGGAAAAGTTTCAAATAGAGAAACATAACGCAAAAAAACTTCGAAACAAGGGCAAAATTAAAGTCTCACTGCGTACAGAAAGTAATGTATGTAATATTGAGCTCAATTATATTTGTTTCACATTTTAAATTTGCAATTTTTACATGTGTAATTCTATATCCTCATAGGATATTGATGGCTATCAGAAATCCACCTTGGCTGCTAATGACTATGATGACTTCATACTAAATACCGTTGAGGTGCGCATACCATATTACATACAATTATTTGCTTCATGTTTTTTGTGGAAAATCGATCGTTATGATTGACATCTAAAACTGATTGACACTTAAAAATTCTGGATAACAAATTTGTAACATGCTTGTGAATTAATTTTATATAATTCAACTTTATTGATTTTATAGCCTGCATTTAGAACATAAGTTCTTCGACATTGAAAAATTGATTAAAAATAATACTTCATTTAATGAAATTTATAATAATTTCATTTAATCTATTTGGATATTTTATTTGCTGTGCGCTGTGTGATCCTCTAAATTTGTGAGCTCCTATGATGTAAAAAACGAATTATTATTTATGCCTATTATTCGAATTATTATTATGCATACCTGCTTATACTCCATATCTGAAACTGAGTATTCGCTTCTATCTTCCAACAGTGCATGTGGTAATTCGGCAGCTTCAATTAAGGGATTATGTTTGACGAACAAATACAATTGCTCTGGACAATTCGCCAACTGTTGGTATGTATGTTTTTAATAAATTATGTCAAACGTTTTTATAGCAATTTCATACCTTGTAGTCATTATATAGCCATTGCGGTATAAAAGCGTTGAGACTTAGCAGCTTGTTTGCTATATATTTACGTATGCTAGTAGAATTTTCTAACTCATAATCATAAATGAGTTTTTGTAACAGTGACCGGGCCATATTGGTTGCTTTATTGCGATGAAGCAAATCTAAATTATAGAAGAAATCATATAGTAAAGAAAATGTTTGCATAGAAACTACTTTTTCTCATCAGCCATTTCATTTTCTTGTGACCACGCTCATGCTTCATTGGCGCTTTCCTTGGTAATGCGGTGTACCCATAGGGGAAAAGGTGATAATCCGAAGCCAGAAAGCAGCTTCAATGCAGTAGTATATAAACCACAACCAGATTTGTCAATTCTTGTAGACCTTTGTACGTCTTTTCGATATCACGTGGTTTCCGCGCAAAAAATTCAGAGCTATTTTACGATTGTGTTTTGTTGTTGCTTATCTTGTTTTGTAGTTTCAGTAACAGGCTATTCCGGGAACAATGGGTTGCTAGCCCAAGGTCCCTATCCAACGTTAAATCTGTGTTTCGTCGGAAAAACTGCAAGCCTTGACCAACAGATGCCTGCACGCAATCTTGCGAATTTGTTGGCCAGAAAATTGGATCACCAACGGAGAACTTATGAAGCGGAATAAGCAAGCACCCATCAATATTGCAATTAGAGAAAGAAAGTGGCATGGCTCCCTTCGGAAACCCGGATATTTAATTAGTAGAATAGCTCCAGAGTGGAATCCACAGGGCACGCACGGACGAGGAAGACTCAAAGTTTCTTCGCGCAGATCTATTCAATCTGAATTCGAAGCAGTTGACAACGTTCTACCATAACATGGAACCAGCTGAAGACTTTAGCGATAAATCGGTAATAATCAAAATTCTTAATTGTAGCACTATTCGCCCTAGAAACGGCGTAAAAGCAATAAATAATAATTCAAACAAATAATTATGTCGTAGTTTTTTTAATGGAATTAGTCCAAGATAAAGGCACTCGCACGTGGTCGGTTAAAGTTTTTCCAACACCATTGCGGTTACATTGGGCATTTTGAATTTTATCTATTTTTATATATTATACTAGCAAACCCGGCCCCCTTCGCTGGGCACACTAAAATAGAATAGATATGGTTTAGAACAGAAAATATATGATTTTCAGATTATTTATTTCTTTATTCTTTATTCAAGCGCTTTGGCATAAACAATATTTTTTGTTTTTCTATTTGTTTTTGAGTAAATATAAAATATAAATTGAAAATCAAGAAAAAAGGAGGTTGTTTATAAATTTCAAATCAACGCATATGAATAAACAATCGTCTTTTTTCCTGATCATCCATGAATTTTTCGTTTCAATTTATATGGTTTATTAAGCATTGGAGCTTTTTTAACCATTATCCATTTATATTTTTCAAAAAAAAAAAAAACGAAACAAATTTTCTTTTCCACGAACACATAATTTCATTCGGATTTCACATTAAATTCTCAAATTTCGTAAGAAATTAATCACTGTTCCAAAATCCACTCCAAAAAAAATCACAAACAATTTTTACATGTTGCACTTACGTGTTTTCCTTATGGCATCCAAATCAGAAAGAAATATTGACACATTGTAACTCACACTGTCAATTTGACAGTTCAGTTCAGCCGGAAGCGTTAAAAAAGTAAGCGACATTATGGCTGGTTCAAAAGAACGCTGTACCCATTGCCAGTGCTCCGAATTACAACCAAACTTTACGAAACCCATTTTCAATACTTGCTTAACAATGTGCGTAAGTTTGGTTTAATTCGGTGCAAAGACACGGCGGGTCCACGTTTTGGCATATATTGCGAGACCCTAGTCATCAATAGGTATGAAAATCACCCCGTATTAAAGCACTTATCAACAGCTTTCATTTGATATCCATATTGTACAAACACATTCTAGGGCCCACGTTTTGGTCTCTATCTCGAGACCCTAGTCACGGAGCGGATGGAAATACTCTGAACTAAAGCATTCACCAACAGCTTCCATTTGATACCCATATTGTACAAACACATTCTACGGTCCACGGTTTGGTCTCTATCTCGAGACCCTAGTCACGGAGCGACATTATGGCTGGTTCAAAAGAGCGCTGTACCCGTTGCCAGTGCTCCGAATTACAACCAAACTTTACGAAACCCATTTTCAATACTTACTTAACAATGTGCGTAAGTTTGGTTTAATTCGGTGCAAAGACACGGCGGGTCCACGTTTTGGCATATATTGCGAGACCCTAGTCATCAATAGGTATGAAAATCACCCCGTATTAAAGCACTTATCAACAGCTTTCATTTGATACCCATATTGTACATACACAACCAAAGGTTACCCGGGTCCACGTTTTGACCTATATCTCGAGACCCCAGTCACGGAGCGGCATGAAAAATACTCTGTACTAAAGCATTCACCAACAGCTTCCATTTGATACCCACATCCGAAGGTTACCCGGGTCCACGTTTTGACCTATATCTCGAGCCCTATTTCCAAAATAAAATATAATCCATGTTACTCGTGGATGATGTAGCTTTCGAATGGTGAAAGAATTTTTAAAATCGGTCCAGTAGTTTTTGAGCCTATTCATTACAACCAAACAAACAAACAAACAAAGTTTTCCTCTTTATAATATTAGTATAGATAATATGATTTTCAAGTTTACAATTTTGCGGCTACTTGCTGTATTAAGATGGCCCAAAGCTTTTGTATAGAATTATCATGGCTTTAAATTGCCGCAAGATAATCTTTCACTTTTATACTGCGTTAAATAACTATAGTACAAAGACTTACTGGAAAGTTTTGACGATATACTTTTTAAATCTAAGTATGTCATCAAAACATAGTTAGTCCTCCTGCAAAAACCATATAAATGCAAAATTTAGCTTTACGCAAATTAAAAAAAAAAGAAAATCCGAAGATTTAAAAAACTTTCCACTTTTTAATAAAAAAAATGTTTAAAGAATTTTTAAAATTACTCTAAATATTATTTAGCAAAATTTTGAGTGCGCAGTTCTATAATCCACTGTAACGTTGTATTTCTTTTATTATTTAAAACTTATAACGTTGAGTTTCTTTTTCGTAAAATATATCTCTCGTATTTTTAATTGTAATAAATACTCCGGAAAAAAAAACCGTTTAGTAAGCTAAGCTGCACGAGCAAGAGCAACACCTGTTTTGCAGCGGCCAGCCAACGCTGTCCACACTACAAAAGGTAGTTATTGGCCATGATTCTATAATTGAATCATGGTTATTGGCAAGCACCTAAGCTCTGCTCACCGCCGATTACCACATGGAATGTGTCCTTCCCAAAAGCGCGCAGGCTTATTATAGGCAAAATCAATCCTATTAGAAAATTCAAATTTAGAGTTTAAAAAAGACATCTAGTGGTTATTACAATTTTAGGGCATTGCCATATAAGAAAACTTTAAATTAAATCTTAACAATTTGAAGGTATTGCCATATAGAAATAAATACATTAATAAATTATAAAATATAAGTATGCTACACGACTAAATTTAAGTAATAAAGTGTATGTTTACAGTTGCTCAAATATCACTTTAATTTTTGAAAATTTTTTTCTAGCGGTATTGTGTAGAACGAATATAGATATACATATGTATGTGTATATATGATTGGCGCGTACACCCTTTTTGGGTGTTTGTCCGAGCTCCTCCTCCTATTTGTGGTGTGCGTCTTGATGTTGTTCCACAAATGGAGGGACCTACAGTTTAAAGCCGACTCCGAACGGCAGATATTTTTATGAGGAGCTTTTTCATGGCAGAAATACACTCGGAGGTTGGCCATTGCCAGCCGAGAGGCGACCGCTATCAAAAAAAACTTTTTCTGTTATGTGATGTTCATGCAACTTACGTTCTCTCCGTATTCCGAATGATAGTCACGCACCAACCCATTCGGCTACGGCGGCCGCGGGTCTATCGGGTAAGAGCTTCCAAAATAAGCCAGACTCATTGACTTTGTACATGTATCTGCTCTTTTGTTAAACTTAAATCCATAATTGATTTGTTAAATTTTTCCAAAAATGGATTGAGGGAGTCAGTCTTATTTGATAACTTTTCTTCGAAAATTTTTAGCCATCGTATTGCATACCTCTTTTGAAAGTTTGCAACTCAACCATTGCTAGCGTGGAAGAATCCAGGCGTTTCCTGAATTTTGGCATGTAATAACTTAACTTTCTCTTTTAGTATATAGTTTGTAATGGGTAATTACTTGACTCCTTGATCCGCAAACCAATTGAACAAAGCCTTTTCCATTTTTAAAACCTCAGAAATCTTAAGAGGTTTCCTTTTACCTGGACTGGATTCGGATCGCGTAACAAACTTCCTTATGGAACTTTGATTCTTTTTAACTCGCGTTATTGTTGCTCTATGCACGTGAAAGTTTTTAGCTAATGCTTTAATGGAAATTAACGCATTTAATTTGTTCAGAATATCAGCTTTTTCTTTTATTGTAAGCAGTGTAAATTTGTTTTTTTGTCATTTTGAGACCACACCATGCAAAAGGTAACGCAAAGCTGTCATTTCGTAAGCAAATAAGGTAGACGGTACTTCCCCTAAATTCATTCAGCTGATTCAATTCAGAAATTGTCATTAGTAGAATGACATTGACGGTACTTACCCGAGCTAAATTCTCAAAAATACAATGTAAAAAGAGCAAAAGAGGAACACACAACAAAAAATGTTGCGAGTATCGAGTGAAAAATTGTCTAATGTCGCAAGTACGGAGTACGCAATGAAAAAAAAAAAAACTGTGTCGCAAGAATGGAGCTGTGCAAGTGTCGGATTTCTACTGTGTACATATGGGATGAACATATTCTATATGTAATTCAGAATGCCTTTGTAGATAGTGTCTTAAGTTCTGAAATATAATTATTTATCATTCTTGTAACTAAGTTCACAAATAATACGTACGTGGGATGCACAAACAACTAGCCAGAACAAGTCAGACAATTCAAGACAATTCTCTAAATGAAATTAGATTACCCATAAATTTCTAGGCTGAAATCCGAACAAGTTAATGGTAATTAAAAAATGAATGCTAAATAAAGCAAAGCATCATTCATTTGAACTACAGCAGTGGAAGAAAATAATATATTTGCCGTTGTTCCGAAATTCCATTTAAACAATTATAAATTACCTTCACTGGGGCACAAATGCGAAAAATGTGTAAAAATCATAGCAGCGCAGCGACTTTAAGTGCACACGCATACACAAACCAATACATGCACATGTATTTTCATGGACGCATTGCATGCCGTTCGTGAGAACACAAGGTACCACAAGTCGCCACCTCGAGCAGAAGCTATGGCTTGAAACACGCAATAATTCACGAGCAAAGGACCTGGCCCAGTCAGCAGCAGTAGCAGCGCCAACAATAAGAACAGTGCGTTTGGCAACGATACGCCGTGCTAAAACAACAACAGCAAAGTCAGTTACTACGCTCGCAATAATAATAATGGCAATAGTGGAATTGGTGGCAACAATAGACGGAGTGTTTCTTGGCTTTTGTGCTTTGTGTTCACATTGAAATTCATAATTTTTACGATTCGCACTACGACTGATAGGCCAAAAGGACGTGGTACCAGTACAACGAAAGCCTGATTTTAGTATTTGGTAAAGTGCGAGTTGTGACTTTGAACTCTTAATGCGATTTTCTCGTGTGGTGTGAACTGCCAGCTAACAGAACTAGTGTTGCAAGTGTTGCAGCAAGTAGGCAAAAGTGCCAGCAATAGACTGACTGACTGTCTGGCTGTCGTTGAATGCGAATGGCGCACACCAGCCTTTCACTGTGTGTCACATATGCGAGTGTGTGTGTGTGGTGTGTGCTTTCAGTGATAATTCTTACTTTGCTTAACTCCTCACATTTTGTGCCTTCTACTTTCATACAGGAACCTTCACTGATTTTACTAGTATTTTTATGGCAACAAAGGTACAATAACAATAACGACCTCTTCTCACTTGCATTGTACGCAAACGAAGGTAGGAAGCCCTTGTTGTTCCAGCCAAAAAATCCTTTGCTGCAGCAATTGAAATGGCAGCAGCAGCGGCAACACGAATTTACGGCGGATGTTGCCTGGTGTGTTTATTGCCATCTTTGCAATTTATACGAATACGCAGTAAATGGGTGCACGTAGCGTTGGCTGGAAAAGGGGCCCAGGGTGCGCGACGCGGTGCATTGTAGACAAGTAGGCCGTCAGTTTCTAATATTTTATATTTGAGCTGAAGTGGAAGCAATGCGCTGTTGTTGTTCGCTTGATTTTCTCATTTTAGCCCATTCGCTTGCCTGCTTTCCTGCCTGCCTGCCTCTGCCTAACCGCCTGCCCGCCGGAAGTGGTCTCGTTGTCTTTGCATCGGCCAACAATTTATAATATCGCCTTATTTTTCCAACCAGTTAAACATGAAATGCACAACACGTTTGCATAATGCAGATGTCTATTTTAATGCGTGCAGACAGCAGGACTGCGATTTTGTCGCAATAATGGTGTGCGGGGTATGGCTTAAGTGAAATGGCGTGCTGCAGCAGCAAGAGGTATGACTTTGGTCTAATAACTAAAAAGGTGTTCAGTTTATGCTTAGAAATATTATTTTTTTTATATTTGTTGCAATATCTACTGTGGTATCATAGTGGATCGGCAACGGTCCAAGTCAGTTGGTTTAAATACTGACTCCCACTTCTACCCGCCTAACTAAAATACTTACCAGCGTATTTGGAAGAAAATGCAGAATACAATATGAAATAGATGTCCCAGATCTCTGAAATTATGAAAAATAACTTGTCAGAATTGTTGAGAGGTTAAAAATCAAAACCTGAGGTTTAAACAATTGGGAGTAAAATTAAAGATTAACTACAAATATGAAGCCGTGAAATCAGAGAAAAATTATGCCAAGCCTCGGCATTACTCCTCGCGTGCATTTATACCATGAAGATGAAACGCATCTGAAAGATCAATTTAAACTTATAAAATTTGTTTGCCCAATAATCTCAATTCTGTTGTTCTCCTCACTCATGACTCCACTGCCACCGCAGGTCACGTTTATATATAATAATATCGGAATAATAACAGCGAGATATTTTGCAAAGTTTTGACTATGTATTTAATTTTTTTCTTAATTCCTTTACTTTTCTATAATAATAAAATATACAGTATACTCTCTCTTAGGCGAGCACCTAAGGGACTGACAAATTTGTCCGCCTATGAGAGATGTCCGCTTATGAGAAAACTATAAAAAGAGTTCATAAAAATGTGTAATAGTCTATGATCCAAAAGTACCGGGAATGTTTAAATAAAATAAAACAGAGTTAAATTTCAGTCAAATTTGTTTTATCTCCTTCAAAATATGACCCTCTGAAGCAACACATATGTGCCAACGTTTAACCCAGCCTTCCATACACTCCTGGTAGGCCGACAAAGTGATGGCGTTCAGCTCCTTCGTCACATTCTCTTTGATCTCCTCTATCGACTGAAATCTTCTTCCTCGAAGTGGTAACTTCAACTTGGGAAACAAAAAGAAGCCGCACGGGGCCATATCAGGTGAATACGGTGCTTGCACGATGGTATTTACTTAATGTTTGGTCAAATAATCCAGCACAATTTGGGCTCGGTGCGATGGCGTGTTATCATGCCCACATTTCCGGCCGTTTGCGACGTACAGCATCTCTCAAACGCTTCAAAAGGGATAACTAGGGACAGATGTGTGTCTTACAGTCCTACCAATATAAGAATCAAGTATGGACCGATTCCCACATGCACGGTTCGTTTAAATTAAACATTCCCAGTACTTTTTGTCCATAGAGTAGATGTATGTTTAAACATTTTTTTTGCAAAACAAGAATATTAATACATACACACATATAAGACAAAAAAAGGATTTTAATTGATTTAAAGAAGTCCGAAATATTAGCTTAGCGAGTTTTTCCTTTAATTTCAAATCTTCGAGATGTATTTGAAGATCAGTAAGCAGTTCAACACCCTCAAGGACGTTGTGGTTTAGAGAAAAAGCTTTTAGTTTTTGTTTTTAGCTAAATAAGCCTCTTTATAGGAAGTTAACTTGTCGTCAATGTCATTATCTATTTGATCTTCAGACAAGATGGCCAACGATTCTTGGCAAGCAGTTGACACCTCAGTATTGATATTTTCCAAATATTCATCATTAATGAATATTTCATTATCTAAATTAAGATAGCTTTTCATGCCCACTTGAATTTCGCTCTGAACGATTAATAACGTTGGAGAATTCAACAAGTGCTGATAGCGGAAGGCCATCTTCTGCGGACCAACTGCCATCGTTATTGGACATATCTGTTTTCCCAAACCCAGCTTTAATAACGATTTCTTATTGTCTGTGGAAGTTGCATTTTTCTAACGAACTGCAGGAGAAAATCTGTCGTCAGATCAGACATCATCCAAGACTTTTGGTTTCATCGCCACATAACGGGTAAATTGTTCAAATTTATGTTGAGAAATCCCCAAAGACTTGCAGATTTCCCAATAACAAAAAGGCGTTCTCTTTCTTCAGCCATATTGACCCAATGTAAAATCGTGAGCCTATTCTAAGCCATTTTTCCACCTGTGCATTTTTCACCTTTTATTTCAAATGTTTTATCGAGTAATGCTCGGAAAAGCTACCCAGTATCATCTGCATTATATGTAAATGTTTCGGGTAAGAATTTTGACATCATTTTGATGGATGATGCACTAAAATCTTTGTAACTGAGACTCACAGAAATTTCTTTAACTTTGCTACTTACACTGCGTTACAAAAACGAACTTTTTTTCTGTCCTATGAACCAAATATATTTCTTCGGAAAGGGGAGAAAAAATAAAAATACACGTGTATCGGCGATTTTCATGTACACGTCAGAATTTTTTTTTTTTTTTAAGTATGAAATATAGAGCTCGTAGTCCGCCTGTGTGAAAAACTTTGGATCAATTTTTAACCCTTTTTCCGTGTTCCAATCGCGCTGAATTTCTGCAGGCAGACTCGTGGAAATGTTTTTATTATGTAAAATTAAAAAAAAAAAATTTATCAATTCTCAGATTTTCTTGAATTTTTCTAAATTTTCGGCATAACTTGAAGGGACTCCAAATTTTTAAACAACTTATTAACCTTTAATTTATTGTTTCATACAACACACTCTGTGCCGTTTGTGTGTTTGTTACAGTTCCGGAAGTTCCGATCATCTGACAGTTGCGCTACTGGGAGACGTATACTTTGACAATTGTTTTAAGTTCTGTTGCGCGAAAACGTCTTTCTGTATATTTCATCTTACGAAAAATGCAGTGCCCGACTCGAAATAACTTTTGTAGTAAAGTAAAAATTTTAAAAATATTACGAAAACAGTGGTTAATTCGTTTCAGAAAATATTCAAGACTGCTTATGTTCCTTACTTGTGGTATACTCCGGATGTTGTGTGCGACTATTGCTATAGAAATTTATGTAAGTTTACTGATGGAAGGTCAACAACTCTGTACCAACAATTTGGCTACCACGTACGGAGCACTGCAGAATGGTGAAATGGGCATATTAATGTCGCTAAGGATACATTTCCTTCATAATCATTTAGATTGTTTCCCTGGAGCTTGTAGCGATGAACATGGCGAAAGGTTCCATCAGGACATTGCGACTATTGAAAAGCGCTTTAAAGGACAAGACATTACGCATATGCTTGGCGAATACTGTTGGTCAATTTGTCGCGATACTAACACAAATGCTTACAAACGCAAAAATAAAAGGCCTAAGTTTCTTTAAAAGTATTAAAATTTTTAATGTAACAATTTTTAATTTTAACATAATAAAATTTATAAAAAAATTCGGGGTTTTATATCTCTATTGTAATGCGGGGTGAAATACCTTTATTTTGATACCCACATCGGCATATCTCATGCAATTTTTTTTTTAATTCGAACAGGTGGCAACCCTGTGAAACATTGTCAGTGGCAACACCTAGGTGAAAAGTCTAGAAATGTGATACACTATCTGTGTGCCCAATTTCATTCAAATCCGTTAAGTTAATCCTGAGATCGTGTGGCTATACAGATATGCATACAAGAATTGCTCGTTTAAAGTTATAAAATACAAAAAAAAAATTGTGACGTGTACATGAAAATCGCCGATGCACGTGTATTTTTATTTTTTATCCCCTTTCCGAAAAAGTATATTTGGTTCATAGGACAGAATGTGTGTAACGCGGAGTTATAAGTGTGGCTGAAATGCCTTTATTTCGTGCCTTCACAAACCATTCGTAGCAGAATTTATCAATATTAAGACCTTTGGGCTTTAGCAGACTCCTTTTTCTCTTCGGATTGACATCAGTGTTCCACAAACGTAAAATTTAGTCTTTGTTTTTGATGATGCAAGCAGCTTGAGTCTTGCTGATCTTACATTCCTTTGCCAACTCGCGTTCACTAAGTTTTTCATTTTTACGAATTTCAATGACATTAACTTCGTCTTTTAAACTCAACACTGCTTTAGGCATTGCGATTCACGTATACATACAATAAGAAACTACGTGTCTACGAGCAACAGTTGTGTGGTAGAGAGTAAACGTAAAAACAATGTTGTAGCTGTACAAAATTACAATATTAAAAATTCAATAAATATTCTTCGAAATTTTAGACTCTTTAGTCAGAGTCGTTTAGAACATGTATGAACTTAACATAAGTACAGTAATATAATATTATGCCCCCTTAAAGAAGTTCGAAATACGCGTTGATTCTTCATAATTTTTTTTTTTGACAGTGTTATGCATTTTCTTCCTTTAACGAGTCCTTGAAATTTTTTTTATCTGCGGAAAATGCACAAGAACGCCAGCAGAATAGCAGTTTTCAAAAATAAACGCAATTTTTGAAGCTCTTCAGACTTGCACTTTTTATATATCAAATTTTAATGGACCCTACATACTCGACTTAAAACTCTGATTAAAAATTTTGATGAAAATTTCTTGAATTTTTTAATAATTTTGTACAAAGTTTAAAATTTTAAGTTACATGGCTTTTATTATAGTAAAAACTATGCTTTTGTATAGAAGTAAGGAAAATTTAATGAAAAATTAATATATAGTCAAAACATTGCAATACGTCGCCCTGCTGTTATTGTCAACATACATAGGCGTACAAACATATGGGCGGTTCAATAAATACCCGTGTGTGATGACAGAGTAAAGTTGGTGTTAGCATCATGTGCTCTATCAAATGGCGGCAAAATAACTGAACCTGATTGGCCATCAACGAATTTGGACGTGGGCGAACATCCGTTTTTGATGAGGAGCGACCAGGATGCCCGGCAGACGTGATTACCGAGGAAATCATTCAAAACGTTCACGACGTGGTTATTGCTGATCGACGAACGAAAGTGCGCGAAGTAACAAAGGCTATGTCTCGATCGGAACGGCAATAAATATTTTACATGATAAGTTGGCGATGAAAAAATTGTGGGCCCGATGGATGCCGCGATTGTGCACAAGAAACAACAAGCGATTGCAGTTGTTAACTTCGAAGTAGTGTTTGGAACAATTTAAGTGAGATCCGAAGTAATTTATACGTCGAGTTGTCACCATTAATGAAACCAAACCTTCTTCATTGCACACCAGAAACTAAGAAGCAATCAACACAATGGGTTTCTCCCGGTGAATCCTTTCCAAAGAAGGCGACTGTCACCGGTCGGAAAGGTAATGGCGACGATTTTTTGGGATGCGAACGGCGTCATCCTCATGGATTTTTTAGAAAAAGGAAAAACGATTACTGGACAAAATACTACAGTGAATTATTCGACCGCTTTCTCAAAAAAATTAAAGAGACACGGCCGCATTTGGCAAAAACGAAGATGCTGTTTCACCACGATGACCCACGAGTACATTCATACGGAGTTTTCGCCGCCAAACTGCATGAATTGCTACAACAGCCCCCGTATTCATCCAATAGGGCTTCCCGTTCCTTTTTCTCCAACATAAAGAAATGGCTCGCGGGAAAAAAATTTAGTTTAAACGAGGAAGTTATCGCCAAGCCAAAGGCGCATTTTGGAGAGTTCGACAAATTCTATGTTTGAGAGGGTTAAATAAATGGCCGGAGCGTTGGGAGAAGTGTATCCTTCTAAAAGCGACCTATAAAATTTAAAAAAAAAAAAAAATGCTTTCTTCATTTCTACCACGGGTACTTATGGAACCCCCATGTACATAAACACGAGGAGTGTTTAAACTCTGAAGATTATTGATTCGTTTGTGACAAAGCCGAACTTATCATTGCGTGAAGCTGAAGCAGTTTTAAGGAAAAGAGGTTTTAATGTATCCAACGACACAATTCGACGACGTATACGTGCAGAGACCTCAATTTTCCAAATTGAAAAAACCGCTGGTTTCATTATTACACATAGAAAAAATACTTGCATGGGCTAAGGCAAATTTAGAAAGAAATTTTGCAAATCTAACATTCACGGAATATTTCTTTTGAGCGAATAGTTGCAAACGTCGATTCTGTTGTACTGCTGAGAATCGACAATTTCAACGAACTGTTAAGCGTCCAGTTAAGCTTCATATTTGATACCGATCTTTATTTGTCCAGGGCAAAAATAATCGAAAAATTTGTATTTAATAACTGGATCTACCCTCTTTCTAGTGATATCCATTTTAATACCATGGACTGAGTATAAGTATTTAAAACTATTCTTTGAAATTTTTGTCCTTTGGGACTTTTAAAAAGGCATAATCAAAATGGAAGAGAAAATTAAATACTGGGTTGTACCCAAACCGCGAATTATTTATATGCTGCACTACTACATATATAAAATCTATAGTGTCACGTGCATAAGCAGTTTTTTCAGATAACAAGAAAAGTTGATTTTTGTTGTACGGTGCATTATTCCCAAGTTAAACTAAATTTATTGTGATTGCAAGTGAAAATTTGCTAACTAATATTTATTTGTAGTAATGTTTATATGAATTTAAAATTTTGGACTTAGAAAATAAATCCGCGCTACACAGACCGCATTCATCCATTATGTTGACTGATTCTTCATGCTCTGAAAAGTGATCAACGGTATTCTTGGCTGTCTCCTTGAAAGAATTTGTT
This sequence comes from Anastrepha fraterculus, assembly GCA_037575425.1. Lineage (NCBI taxonomy): Eukaryota > Metazoa > Arthropoda > Insecta > Diptera > Tephritidae > Anastrepha > Anastrepha fraterculus. The sequence goes on from JAYXIM010002889.1 coordinate 188,725, forward strand.
TTATGTATTTTTTCGGCTTGCTGGCCTTTCTTTTCGGGTGGTATGAGAAAAAATACCCCCTAGTGTTTTAATTGATTCAGCTTTCTCGAAGAATAAAAGATGGTTGGGCACTTTCACTTGAAAGTAAAGTAAACTACAAAGGACTTTACGCGCTTGGAGATCTTGCTCATGACAATCTTTTATATGTTTAGCCTGGACGAAGCTATTTAATGCGAAATCAGTAAAATCAGAGATTATCCATAAAGTGAACTTCGCCAACATTATCGAGTTCATCAACATTAAAAATATTTAAATTTTCAATTAAGGGGTTAGTACCAAGCTTTTCACTTATTTCTCGGAATTTTTTTCTTTTTTCATACTAAAATTTGTTTTATGGGATTAAGCGCGTTATACATGCTTACTGATATTATATGCAATTAAAAAAAATGTTCCAAAAAAGAATTGTTTCCATTAAAAAAAGTTTTGACATGATATCTCAAGCTTCGGGGGTCTGAAATAAAAAGCAAAGATACGAGTCGTTATTAGCAAAGAGTAGACTTATCGCTTTGACTCGAGCTATGAGGGTTGAAATTCGAAAAAAAAAAATTGGCAAATTTGAAAACAAATTTCAACAAATTGACATTTCTAACATGTCGGCAAGCAAGAAGGTTCGTGGCCTGTACGCTATTGTAGTGCAGTTTATGCTACAAGACACGTTTTGCCATAGTAAAAGATACTACGAAATGAGAAAATAGCTATCAAACTGGCAAAGTGATAGGTAAAAGCAAGCCGGCTTGTGGCTTACCGCGATGTAAGCGAGAGAAGGCATAGTTCCTACTATAGCGATCTTCCCTTGCGACATGTCGCTTGTTTCATCAAGTAAGCGAGCGTTTAAAGCAGGTGAGGAGCACCAATTAAAGCCGTGCTATCATTGTGCCCTACGATTATTCGGTTGGAATATGCGCCTTTTTGAAGAATTGCTAACTTTTTTAACCAAATATTTAAAAACAAAGTAAAAGGAGGTTAAGTGTGGATATTCAATTTTATAATTCTTGGTCGATAAAATAATATTGAATTACTATTTTTTATCGCATCTTTTACATTTTCTTTCCCAGTGGTTGTTATGAAAATCTGATATCTTGTTTTTGAAATATTGTATTTCAATTTTTGCTAATTTCACATAATAAAATCGTTATTTAATAAACTTATTTACTTTAAAAACAAAATAAATCTAGTAAACTTGTATAAAATAATTGTTTTAAACAAAATTTTTATATACACAGTTCGTAGTGTTTAAGGCACAACTCTAACAATTTTTTTTACTTCATTCTGGCTCTTTCTCTGCAAAACCTATCTCCGCTACGTAAGCGCTCACCCTTTTTGTTCCCGTTCTGCTTTGGTACACCAATTCGAAATATGCCAGACACGTCTGTTAGGTGAGACATCAATGCGCCTGAGGTGCACTTCATTTCGCTTCGTTATTCATTTCACACCACAGCACTTGCACTAGTTCGTCCAACAGCGTCAGCAACAACAACACCTTCAACTTTATTGCTGCCGAGACAAAACTGAATACCTTCTTGGGCATAGTTGACGTAACCGCAAAAGGTCTTTTGATGCATTGTTGGTTATGTTGGCTGCTTGCTTCCACTGTGCCATTGCGACGGTGTTGATGATGAGCAGCATACAAAAGTATTCTTAAAAATAGCCTAAAGGTGTTTTTCGCTCATGAGGAACGGAGCTGGCAAAAAAGTGCTACTCACGTGCGAAGGGTGCCAACAGTGGCAGCATCAGCTAAACGGTAACAGCAACAACAAAGGCAACGTGAAAGCAATGTAAGTAGCGCTTGTTGTGGGGGAGGTGGGGGGAATGCGCAATTGCACAATTGTTGACAGGACACTTCAACTATTGTTCCAAGTTTAATTCAGCGTGAAATTGGTTCGTGTTGCTTTCTATGTGGCTGTGAGATGTATGTGCGTTGTACGAAAAGTGTGAGTTGCTTTGGTTTGGGTGATTGGTACGCCTCGAAGTTGTAAATTAAAATTGAAGAAAAGTGAAAAGAAGATGTAGCCGCAGTTAAATTGAAATAATCTGTGACTTTAAATTAAAGCTTTTTTTAAAGTTCCTTTAAATACTACTTTGCAAGAAAAATAGATTTATATATAAAGGGTCGATATGGATAACTATAGTTTGACAGCTTAGAACGGAAGGTTTGGCAAGTCATCATGAATCGTTTAATGCCAGAACTTATAAATTGTGAAAAATTACTTAAAAAAGCCGACAGAGTCATCAGACCTTATTTCTTCCGAAATAAGGAAGAAGCTGCCGTTACGGTGAATTGTGAGCGTTTTTGAGCCATGCTGACTGAATCGTTGCTTCCAAGAACTATTCAGCTAACTATCTACGACATTTGTTTCCAACAAGATGGCGCAACTTGCCATACAACGCGCTTAACAATCGATGTATTGGACTGATCGGATGGACCATGTAACTCGTAACGGCGGCATACATATGTCAGATATCATATCCATAAAATAAATTCCCTTAAACTATCTACCATATTATAATAAAAAAATGTATTCCAATAATATTTCTGTTTTATATTATCATTTTAAGTTCTCAAGTTCTTAAGAAAGCACCCTATAAAATTGGCGGTTACTCCTTTTGTTTGGATATTTCGCCGAGCTCCTCCTCTTATTCGTTGTGTGCGTTTTGAGGTTTTTCCAAAAATGGAGCAACCTACAGTTTTATACTGCCTCCGAACGGCAGATGTGTTTGTATGAGGAGCTTTTTCATTGCAGAAATATGTTCGGCCTACCAGAAATACGTACGCTTACCGAGGTGCGACCGCTATTAGAAAAAACTGTTCTATAATTTGGTATTTAATGTTTGTATATCAATACTCAGTATTTATTTGAGATGAATCATTTGCCATTCAGCATTCAAGTTCAATATGAAACTGCAGACCCTCGCATCCATCATTGTAAGTAATAGCTTTCGAGCTACAAACCGTCGTTCAAAGTTGCCTAATCTTGCATACTTTTTAATTTGACTGAAAGTAAACAAGTTACAATATATTTTACAAGAGAAAACAATTACTGGCGTATAGGAATGATGTCGACATAATTGCGATTTCCCATCTGGCTAGAGAGGCAAAGCGAGTGGTCTGAAGATGGAGAAGAGCCAAGCGAAGTATCTCCTTACTCAAAGGTCCGCGTTTTCGTGGCTTAGCAACACCGTCACTGTAGGCAATTATGAATTTGGAAGTATACTTGGAAATTCGAGTTTAGCTGCTTGCTATTCTTATATCTAAAACTATAGCACATATTTAAACTGGGTTGAGAAAAAATATACTTCCATAATAAGCTTTTCTATATGGTACAACCAAGCACATCAAAAAATATAGCTGATTTACATATTCACTAACTAAATGCCCCTCTCTGGCACGTCACTCTGGAAAGATTTCTGATTTGGGCACTCAAAAATTATAGAAATTTGCCGGGAAAACACAGGGAACTAGATTACACTGCCACCAAATTTTTGCATTAAAAGTAATTGCTCCACTAGAAAGATATGAATGATCTAACATTAACGATCGAGATCCAGGGTCAGTGGCTTCACTGACAACACAAAGTTAAATAACAGGGTCGTTAGCGGCACTTACGCAAAAGGGATGCTACTGCCTAAGTCTATGGTTTCATGACCACTGCAGTATATTTCAAGCTTTGCTAATAGTTAATAAAAGAAGCTGCATTGTGGATCAAGGAATAATCGACCACTGTGCAATAGTATTTCGTCCAAAGTAGCAATTGAATGTAGGCATACGAGGGGTGCCTTTTATATGTCGGGATTAGAGAACAAAAACAAATTTTAATCATCGAAAATCACTTTATTGTTTTTCAAAATATTCTCCATGAAGATCTATACACTTTTGCATGCGTTTGAACCAATTGTCGAAACACTTTTGCCACTCTGAATGAGGTACCTCCAAAACATGCATTCTGAATGCCGCAACCACTTCTTCAGGTGTCAAAAAACGTTGACCTCTCAGTTTGTTTTTTACGTACGGGAATAAAAAGAAGTCATTCGGTGCCAAGTCAGGACTATACGGCGGATGACCCATTAATTCGATGTTTTGGGTGCTCAAAAATGCAGTTGTTTGAGCCGATGTGTGAGAGCTCGCATTGTCCTGGTGAAGAGTGATTCGTCTTTGGCGATTGGTTTCCCTGATTTCTTGGAAGACAACTGGCAAACAAATGGTTGTGTATCACTCAGAATTTACTGTTCTGCGTTGTTCTAGTGGTACGGTTGCGTCATATCCAGTTTTTAAAACAGGCGACTATTTGCTTGGAAGTGCTTCGTGCGCGAACAAATTTTGTTGGATTTGGCTCATCTTGAAACACCCATACAGTCGACTGATGTTTACTTTCGGGCTCATACGCGTAAATCCATGATTCATCACCTGTCACGATGTCATAGACGTGTTTCGAAGCCCCGCGATCGTATTTTTTGAGCATTTCCTTCGACCAATCGACACGAGCCTTTTTTTGACCGATTGACAAATTGTGTGGGATCCAACGCAAACAAATTTTTTTGACAGTCAAATGTTTATGCAATATTGAATGTATGCTGGCCCCACTAATGCCTAAGATTGTCTCAATCTCACGATAGGTCACATGATGATCTTGCAATATCAGTTCGCACACAGCATCAATGGTTTTCAGAACAACAACTAATTTTGGACGACCTTCACGAAATTCGTCTTGGAGTGAACTACGACGATTGAATTCACCATACCATCGATAAACACTGGTCCTTGATGGAGCTTCATCGCCAAAAAATGAATTAAGTTCATCCATGCAATGTTGCTGAGTTAATCCACGTCGAAAGTTGTAAAAAATAATGGCACGAAAATGTTCACGATTTAATTCCATTTTTGGACCGAGATGAATCTTTTAAGTTACTGTAAACAACACAAATAGCGCTGGTATTTCAAAACGTTCTGAGTACGTAAAAGCCAAAAAATGTCAAACTTTGCGATACAGCTGTCAGTTGCCAGATTGCGATACCAGGGTTGCCAAATTCCGGCATATAAAAGGCAATCCTCGAACTAAATGGAATGAGTAAATGGTGTACTACGAATTCTGCCGATACCAAGATATTACGCGAAATTGCACCGCGGATGAGATGAAAAGGCGAGGAACAAAAATCAGTTAACTATTTCTAGTATCCTGGCATCGCCTTATCCTCTAGCAAACTCTGGATTAGGTCGCTATGCATCGCAAAATAGATCGACCACGAGGCCCACTTATGAGGTAACTAAACAGGTCTGACCTAGAATGAATGGAAATATAACTCGATACCTAACCAATATAAACTAACATCCCATTACTACAATAATAGCTATCACCACTGCACGTTGCCTAATGGTAATATATACATAGGAATTGTAAGGCGTTCTCTATAATGACTTCTGTCGCACAAGGAGGAAGTGAAGAATGTTGAGCACTTTCTCTGCTTCTGACTTGTTTTTGCCAAAGCTCTAGATTGATGCGACTTCTTAGACTCAGAATCCACAGCCATCTACAGTATTTCATCGTTTATTACAGAATCGAAGTGGTTTCACTGCAGTAAGACTTAAAGGGAGATGGCCTCCAAGCCCAAGTGGGCCACTTGTTTGTTGACTAGTGTAATTTGCCAAATATGAGGTGTCTCTTTTGAAAAACATGTGGTACTTCTCTTCTACATATGCCTTGTTTTTTTCTGTGAACAAATATACTTTCGAGCATTGACTTCTAGGTAAATAATTTCATGAATAAACAAATTTAAAATTCTAAGTTTCTTAAGTTCTGACTTTATCATTTCATGTTCAAACTTTACTACACAGGTTTTTGTACTACTCGAAACGATGTCAGAAGTCTCCCCCTCCGTTTTTAAGTATACTGAGTATATCCCCTTAAGGGGGCCTCTACTGTAAAACTTAAAAAAAATCGATTTTTTACTTTTTGTTGAAACATACTCAGAAACAACTCCAGAATGTTCCATGAAAATCTTAAAAAGAAATCTTGAATAGTTTTCAAGTTATAAAAGTTTTAGCAAAGCAGGTATAAACTGAGCGCTCGAGCGGTTTACGGTCATATGCGCTTGATAATGCGCTTGTTTAAGCGTGTTTTTCTCGAAACCACGTTTTCAAAATTGCCCACATCACAGCTCCGTGAAAAATTAACATATCAAGCTCAAACTTTGATAGTATATTTTTAACAATATTTACTAGTTTTTAAAGCTATGGTGTGAAAAAATTTATTATTTATAACCCCTTTTTTAATAACAAAATGACACCAAAAAAATGTCGATTTTTTAAAAAACTTCAAAAATTTTACAAAAAAATTTTTTTTTTGCAAGTAATAGGCTTAACAACTAAAAATAATGATATATAATAAAAAAAATTTGGTTTTTTTCATTTCAGATTTTTTTTAAATGCGCGACAGTGTGGGCAGATTTCAAAAGGCGTTTCGGGGGAGCGGCTGTACAGCTGCCATTTTGAAATGAAAATAAATTTTAAAAAAATTTTTGTACACTCAAGACCTGTGTTTATGTAACCCTAAACTTTTTTTTACTAATTAAATTAATACAAGTATGAAAACAAAATCCATGAAAATTTGATTTTTACAGTAGAATCCCCCTTAAAACTTTAATACTGGCTTGAAAACTTGATTGTAAATAAGTAATTGGTTTTATATTGACAGTTTGAAGTTTCTGCCAATCAACCTAAATGGTTGATTTTTTAATTTATGCCAATTTCGTCAGCTTTTATTTTAACATTTTCCTTCCATTTTAGGCTCGTGTCCAATGTCATTCCGAAGTATTTAACAGTATTATGATACTAAAGAGTACTGCAATGGAGGATGTTTTCACCGGTATCTAAGTAATTTTCTTCCTTGTGAAGTGAACAGATTTGGCCTCGTTTAGTTTAATACTCCAGCTTTTAGTCCACATTATAATTTGATCTACCGATGCTTGTAACTTTCTGTTTGAATCGTGCTCGTTGTCGTCAGCAAACGTGGCTACTCTGCTTGTAGTAAAAACTGGTAAATTTGCTGTGTAGATTAAACATAATACTGGTCCAAGAATGCTGCTTTGAGTTACACCTGCTTCGATTTTTTTTCTGTTTGAGTAAGCCTGATTTTGTTTTGCTCTAAAATACCTATCAGCAATATATGATTCGAGTAACTCGGTGTACTGGTGTGGCAGCATCGTTTTTAGTTTGTAGATCAGACCTTCATGCCACACTTTATCGAATGCCTGACCTACATCATGAAATATTGTTGAACAAATTTGGTTGTTTTCTAAAACTTGCATCTTGGGGCATAATAAGAGATGTGTATTTGATCAATCGTGGAATGTTTTTCTCGAAAACCAAATTGGTTAGAAGGTATTAGTTATTTGTATTCTATTATTTAGGCGTTTGGAAAATATTTTTTTCAAATAGCTTTCCGATTACTGAAAGTAAGGCTATGGGTGGATGTGACCTCATTGGGGTTTTTCTCGACTTTGGAATCATTTAAGTTCAGAAATCTTCCAATGCATTGGTATATATTTGGATTCCAAGCATGCATTCATTATTGAAGCGAGTGTTATTAATGCTTTAGGTGTTCCATTTTTTAGCATATTAAATCATGCCCTGGGCTTTTCTTTAATTTTATGTTTGAAATTTTCTTGGCGACGTCATCAATGGTAAAATTTTCAATTGATTACCATTAAGATGCTTGATTGGGGGATTGTACAAGACTGATCGATTCATGAAACCCGTAGTTTTCCAAAGTGAGGGATTCGAAGTTTTTTGCGAAGACAAGTTTTGCAATTTGTATTTTTGTTTTATTTTGGTGCTCCTATAGCTTCCATTTCACCATTTTGGTCAACCTGTGTAATTCAGTTTTAAGAGATGGGGACCTGATTGTCTGTCACCTTTTTATTTTTTCTTTAGCTATGTCAATTATAATCAATGTTGATGCAATTTTTTTCAAGTCACTGAGGCTGACCCCGGAATCCTAGGATTGTGCTAACGACATCCCGAAAGTCCGGTTTCTTAGAAATCGAAAATTGTGCATGCCTTATTTCAATTTATTGGTCGGGTAAATTTGTGTCTTTCGAAATATGGTATTCATAATCTGGTTTAGTACATGCAACATTTTTCAATTCTACTAGACGCTCATGTTGATAAAATTTTTTCCTTGAACTGACTAATACAACAAACACACTTGCATAGATATCGATAGTTGGTGGTAGCAAAATACTAGTCATTTCCCATTCCCTATTTCCACTGCTCTGAGTTAATAACCGCCAGTGCTGGAACAGAACACCAAAATCAATAAATAACCAACACCTGTTTTCTGCTGTTGGCAGTCGTTTACCGTCGCCAAATGTAAATTATAGTAAAAGCCTGCGACAACGGCAATATTTGCGGCAAATGGCACTAAGTCGAAAGCTTGATGAGGGGGCAGCAGCAACAGGCCCACCCACCGCTGGCGCGGCAGACGAACATTACACCGGCAATAATGATAATAATAATAGCAAAAACAATAATAATACAAGTACAAGGCAACGATGACAACGATGGCAAATATTTGCTACGTGCAACATCGTCCAAACGCATGCAAATAAAGCAACGATAATAACAAACAACAAATAAATAAATGAGCGACTAACGAAATGGCCGCACGTAATGCTAATGTGGGCGCGCGGCATTTGCGTCTGGTGACGGCGAGCGCAACTCACCGTTCACGGTGTCAATGGTGGCGGCTGCGAATGATTATATTAGCAGCAGTAGCACCTTGCCGCCACAACACCGCAGCGCTCTGTCGCACCAGTGCACACTCATACACACACATACACCCCGACTCGCTCTGTTGTGGCAACAAAATTAATGTTGCTTCTTGGTCGCGTTTCGCGGCTTTCATAATGTGCCGCTGTTGTCCGCCGCGGCAGTTCGCGTTTTCCGCGTTCGCGCTTCGCTTTGTCTCCGCGAGCGCACACAAATGTCATGAAAAAGTCATAAAAGAGAATTATGCGCTTTCACATTGCCAGCGACGCGGCCAATAGCCGGCAGTCATCAACTACCAGAAGCAACCGCCAACCGCGCGCTTCGCTTATTTACTACCACAACATATTTTTCCACACCATTTTTGCATACACCTTCCGTTTCCGCTGATGTTTTTTTTAATGTGTAATGTGTTTTGTGTTGGCGTCTTTGCCATTCTGTAGTTAGTCCGAGCGCCTCAAACCAGTTGGTTAGTTTTGGCGGATGACCAACGCGGCATAGAAATTATAAAAATTAACCGCGAAATGCTCTAATTACAGGAACACGTCCATTACGCTGCTGCGTGTTTCCTTGTGTGTTTGTTTTCAGTTGCAATTCGCGCAATCGAGTTTCTCCTTTATTTTTTTATGTGGCAGTGGGGACGGTATTGTAGCGTTTGTTTGATGTATGACTCGGCGAGTGCTTTATTTGTCCGCAGAATATTACGCGGCTTTCATTATAATTACCAGATTAACTCTTGGGTAGCGTTAAAAATGGGTCTGGCTTAAAAAATGTTTTTGGTTATTTTTTTTCAAGAAATTTTCGGTGGTGAAGAGAAAAGTACGCAGTAGAAACTCTCATAAAATATGATACATTTCAGAATCCAACTAACTGCAAATTTCTTGTTGAAGTGAAGTGAACCAAGCGCATAATACTAATGGGCTTGGCCTTCATATGTCCTTAGAAAAGAGAATTGTACTTCATATTTGATATATTCTATGCAAATTATTCTGTTATGTTTAGCTCTGCAAGAAGGCTTTTCATATAAGAAGTATAGTAGTTCATGTTATGTGCTTTTCCCATTCTCATCTTCCTCTTGATTTTGGTAACGATGCCAAATATCGTAGTGAATTAAAAGTAGAGTAAACTGGGGTAGATTCACCACCTTTTTTGTAAATCCCCTTAGTTTCGAAATTTGTCAACGGAATTAAAATATTAATATTTGGTTTTAAAACTCGATTGATGGTATATGTGAAGAGTTTTGCTTTGTAGTTAAAGGTATTTAATTTTTTAAGGTTTTTCAAAAAAAAAAAAAAAAAGAATCGTTTTGTAGAGTGTGCGCCAGTGCACAGCCAGAAAGAAATAACTCAACAGCAGTTGCCTTGAATCATTTTCAAAAATATTTCTTTATATTGGGTTGGGGAATAAGTTCATATAATTTCTTTTAGTTTACAACGATTTGTTTGCTGGTTGGCAAAAGGTAAGTATTCATTCGATGGAACTCCTTATGCTCTACAAAAAGAGACATTTGCCACGTGTACGAAGAAAGTGTCATAGGCGAGTCTATAGCACGGAAATAGTTTGCAAATTTCAAAAATGGCGACTTTGACGTCGATGACACGTTCCGTAGCGGAAGACCTTCTCAATTCGATGAGGAACGTCTCAAATCAAAAGGTCGACAAACCAGCCGCGAAAAAAATAAACTGCGTCATAAAACGATTCTTAATCACCTTCATTCACTAGAATTTACCGAAAAATTGAGAGCCTGAGTGCCTCACGAGTGCAAGAAAAAAAAGAAAAAGTCACCTTCAAATTGCTTCTCAGCATCTCGCTTACCATCGAGCAACAAGCGGTCACAAACAGCGCTTTTTGTACCGAATCGTCACGGGAGATGAGAAATCGGGCCTGGTGGCTCCAGCAGATACGATTTTTAAATAAAGACATCATAATGTTCAGTCAAAATTTGACATTTGAAATAAGTATTTTGACGAAAGCGCTTTTACTGAACGTCGTCTTCAGAAGAGCCGCTATTGTTGGAATCATTACATCTCAGATAATCTATTACCTATTTCCATTTTCTCGGGCAGCCGAAGAAATATTTTCCATCCGCGCTTTATGCCAGAAATCTCTTTTTTACCTCTTCCTAATTTATTAAAGGGCGTTTGACCTTTTTTTATAATTTCGCACCCAACACCGATGTCTGTAAATATTAAAAAGAAAATAGTACTATTGCATTTGAATATCTTCTTTCTTTACGTCGTAAACTGTTCGTCCGTTTAGTTCATGAATACTCGTCGAACTCGGTTCCTCCAGACAATAAATAACTCATTTGTGTAAAACAGAGCAAAGATAGTGTTTGATGCTCTAGAACTCCGCATAGTAACGGCTACTGCTCGAGAAATAATTTATCCGGATCTTAGTCAACAAACGTAGGAAAGAGGGTGCTGAATATATAAAATTTTGCACTGGTCTGACATGCTGTCCCATATATTAACTGCTTCAAAAAGGGAACTTACCGAAGACTACGAGAAATTGTAACGCTTTTGTTATTAGACAGCGAACTGAACCACCAACAGCTTGGTTTGCCGCAGTGGAAGGTATTAGGCTCTGAAAAACGAATGCAACCTAAATAAATAATAGCACAAAATGGTCACAGGGAAGAACTAGCGTCAATGTTGATGGGAATAGTTTCCTATTAATTGGGCCATTATTTTCGCCTGATTTCTTGAGCGCTTCGAAGTTTTGATAGTAATAATTTGCTCGACTAACGAAATGAGGCCGCATATAAGAAGAAGCGTTATGGAAGCGAATTTGTATTAGGAATAGGGGCGGCCATGTCAAGAACGAATTTTAATGAATCAACAGTTGAGATTTTTAACTTTCTTTCAATTTTTTCTTTCTTTTAACCACTACTGAAACCGGCTATCCGCCTACGGGTTATATCTTTAATTTAAAAGTTATACAAAATTAATCAATCAATTTTGTTTTTGTATAACTTTTTTACTAAATAAAAAAATATATATTGAGCGGTTGAAGTCTTTACAGGGCCCGGCACTCGAAGCACCATCATCGAGCATCAACTGTCTGTTGGCCAAACGATAGTCCAGAGTATTTTTTAAAAGCGCAAGGAAGTATTTTGTCGAGAGGAAACGTGAAAGAAGAAAATCAATAATGGATTTCAAACGTAATAGTGTGGTTGCATTATATTTGGCTGGAAATCACAGTCAGCGATTGTTCGTGAGCTCGAGCACCTTAAATTAAATAAGATGTTTGTTTATAGCACTATTACTCGTCACAATGATACTGGTAGCATCGCGAAACGTTATGAAGGTGGGCATCAAAAGACTACAACGTCATTTGATTTGAGCGAAATACACGACGAAGTGCCAATCAAATGGCGAAAGAACTGAAAATATATGACCGTAGCATCCACCTCATACTGAAAAATGATCTCAAGATCAAGACTTACAAGTCAGATTTGAGAGAGCGAAGGAGTTTCTTCGCTTTGCCGGAAGATGTCAATTTGCGAACATTGTGTTTTCTGACGAGAAAATTTTTCAAAATGAGCAATTCGTAAACTCCCAAAACTATAGGGTTTATTTGACCGACCATTCATACGAGAATTTGAGTCATCGATTTCCCACCAAGAGATGCCACCCGTCACAGGTAATGGCTTGAGCCGCTGTGACCGCAGATGGGCTCTCTCCAATCGTTTTCATCGAGCCTGGCGTCAAGGTAAATGGGAAATATTATCAGGAAAGTATTCTGAAGGTTGCTTTAAAGCTGTGGGCAGACAAACATTTCGATGGCAGACCATGAACGTTTGAACACGACTCGGCAAAGCTCGAGTGAATCAAGAATAGCTAAAAAACAACGTTCCGAACTTCATAACGTCCACACAATGGCTCTCAAATTCACCAGACGCGAATCCGATGGATTATTCTCTTTGGGCCTTTTTGGAGAGCAAGGTCCGAACTTGAGGCACTGAAAAAAGCCATTGTCCGCGAGTGAGCCAAAATACCTGCAAGTCACATTCGGGCAGCTTGCTATTCGTTTCTGTAGCGTCTCAAGGCCATAGGTAGTCATATCGAGCAAAAGTAAACTGATTCTTAATTTTTTATTATTTTCACACATTTTTTAGTTTTAATTGAATAAAAGTAATTTTCCAAACTAAATGTATGGCCATGGATACACTTCGAGTGCCGGATCTTTATTTCTTATAGTGGCTCCGCAAGTGTTTATATAATTTGTGTATTCTTCACAACTTTTCACGAGATTTCCAGTGATACCTCTCAAATATGATTCTTAAGAGCTGCGCTTTACTCAGGCTTGTTGGCGAAAAAGCGTTCGACTTCAAGCAACCCCAATGAAAGAAGTCTGGGATGGTTAAATAGGGCGGTTTTGCTGGCCGTGTCAAATCGCCAAAACGAGAGATTACTTTAGCAGGAAACACATCTCTCAGTATATCCATTGTGACCCGTGTTGTGTATGCTATTGCACCGTCTTCTTGAAACAACACTCTTCTAAGCTTCATTAATCTAATTCCAGCAGTAAAAATTCGTTGTTCGTGGTGCTGTAGCGTTCGCCAGTAACAATGACTAGTTTGCCGATGACGCCCTCCTAATCACTGCTCATGCATTAACGCCGTGCCATACTGTGGGTTTTAGTGGATGCTTTTAGCAGACTTTCAATGTCTCAAAAGCGAATTTTTTGCTTATTGATGAAACGGGTTAGGTAGAAATGCGCCTCGTCGTTCATGAAGATTTTCGATGCAAAATCGTCCTCTTCGTAATGTAATTCTGACAATTACGTGTACTCAATGTAATTGAGAATGACAGTAATTCACACGCAACTGACCGTCGGCAGACATTAACTGATGCACTGATTGCATTGTGTATGGGAACATGTGTATTAAATATTCTCGGCAGTATGACCAGTCTGCTAGCGGCCACGCCTTACAAGGCGTCCTGTGGTTTCAGTCTGTTCGAGCCGATCAGCTGAACACCGGAATATTTAATCAGTTGGTGCGAAATGATTTTTTTGTTCCTTTTCTTTTTTTTGTTTTAGACACGATTAGAAAACCGGAGTCAAAACTTGATTAGTTTTTAAAATAATTTGCAGAATATTTTCCATACAAATTTCTTGTTTTTAATGATGTGAATTGGCGGCCGCCGTAGCCGAATGGGTTGGTCCGTGATTACCATTCGGAATTCACAGAGAGGTCGTTGGTTCGAATCTCGGTGAAAGCAAAATTAATGAAAACATTTTTCTAATAGCGGTCGCCCCTCGGCAGGCAATGGTAAACCTCTGAGTGTATTTCTGCCATGAAAAAGCTCCTCATCTGCCGTTCGGAGTCGGCTTGAAACTGTAGGTCCCTCCATTTGTGGAACAACATCAAGACGCACACCACAAATAGGAGGAGGAGCTCGGCCAAACACCTAACAGAAGTGTACGCGCCAATTATTTATTTTTTTTTTAATGACGTGAATTAGGAAAATTTTGTGAAGGTTCTAAATTCATTTTTAAGTGCCAGAGATTGGTTCAAATGTTATTGATATTAATTGAAATATTCGTTAAAACCGACCCATGAACTTAAAGTGTATGCCCAAGCAAAAAGTTTTTATTTTTTTTAAACAGTGTTATATAGAACTACTCTATAGGATTTTTCCTATTAACTCGGTATGTACAACTCCCGGTTGCCTCCAAAACCACTTAAAAAAACTCTTCAACTATCATTTAATATCTTTCTCGCTTCCTTATAGACGTTGAAGTTTTGTTTTTTCCTGTGGCAGCTAATATCAATTGTCATCTGGAAGATTACATTTCGTAATATTTGCTACACTATTTATTCGATATTACGTTGCAACAACAAATCTATTTGTTCAATTCTTGTATTACTTTCAAGTTCCTTAGTAATTTCTTGATGCTCGCTGACATTTCAAAATTCACAATTCGCTATCTCCACAGTTCTAAAGTATGTAAGTAGGTACTTAAGGACTTCCCAAGTCAAGTAACAAGCGAATACAGTGGAACGAAATATAAGAAATGTACCGGAACTCCAAAGATTGTCGTCCAGAGCGGGGTTGGTGCCTAATTCGGAATAATAAAGTGTGAATTGCGTAAGACAATTGCACATTCTGTCAGCAACCATTTGAAAACAAAAGCAAAAACAAAACAACCAGCAACCAGCAGCCAAAGTGATAACAACAATAACAGCAGCAACAATTACAAAAATCATAGCGATTTGAGTGGCGCGAGTGACACTGGCTGAAGCAGCGACAAATTGACAATGGCGCCAGTATATGATTACAACAACGATTGAGTTGTTCGAGTGGTGTACAACAACAAAACTAAAAGAAATGGTGTAATAAACCCCATTCCAACAACAAATTGCGGTTATAAGCAACTATGCGCCTTTCACATGCTGCCAAAAATGTCAGGCACACATACATTTATATTTGTAAGCACACACACACGCTTATGCTTACAAATTTGTTGTTGTCATTGTCATCTTTAACAATTCCTTTTTTATGCTATAATATTCCTGCTGACTGAATATTACCAACCGCAAAATGCTAAAAATGCGACCAAAGTGCTACCGGTGCCATCGCAAAAACTTGTCATCTGCTGCTCCTGTTGCTGCCACTGTTGTGAATGTATGGATGTCTCTCACCCAATAGAATAAAACGAAAACTTGTATAAAGTAAAAAAATGCAAAAATTGTTGCTGTCATTCATGTAGTAAATTCACTGCATACTTGTGCTGCTGTTTTGTTATTGTTGTTGTCATTTGATGCCGCTGTTATTTGACAAAAGACAAAACGAAATTTGTTTCCATATTTTGAATACAAATTGCTTTATTTGCACACAGCCAATGTTCACCACACATCTGCAATTTGAAAAGTTGTGGGGGATGCTGATAATCATAAGGCAGTCCAGGCAACGGAGGTGTATAAGTATATACATATGTATGTGTATGCATGTATATGCACGCGGAGGGAGAAATATGAAATGAAAATTTTTGCATGCCAAAATGAGGCCGTGCTGATTTCCTCCCTGCGCGTACCCACCACAATCCACTTCCTTGAGTCCTTTACAATACTTGCTGCTATGCGCTGACCTGTATTGCAGTGTAAGTAACCGAGTGTTTGCTGTGAAATCGTACAAGTATTTATTGTATGTAGAGACAGATATAACAGTGGGCTAGACGATAGCGACCTTTGTGTGTGTTTTGAGATATTAGGAGTAGACAATTTTCTTTACCCAATGGATATTCTGATCTATACCTGAAGCTGATACAATTGGATAAGTTAGTGTTGGCAACTTAGCAGATTTGGATAATATGAACCCAAATGCTGAACCATTTTTTTTATTTCATTCGCAACTCGCTACGTTGTTCACAAACCCAAAGCGGCTGCTACTTCAGGCAGCAGTTGAGAGGTGAGACAAGTGCTACGAGGGTTGCCTTTTAGCAGGGCGCTTTTGCAGTACTGCGTATGATCAGTTATAATTCGATACTTTTATCGAAAAATTGTGTAATTTTTAAGCATAAACTTATATATAATGTTTTCACTTGCGAGCTTTATTTTCTTTTTTTCGTCTCGTTCAATAGGTAGAATTAACTCGTGAGCGATCATTTATTACGATTTTCGATCTGATTTATGGACGCAGGAGTGCACTGATCAACTTACTGCGACTGTTGGCTTTGAAGCACCACACTTAGCCACTGTGAAACGTTGGTACAACGAGTTGCGGACTAGCAGGATGAACTTCGTGAAGGCCGTCCAAAAACGGTTGTTGTTCCAGGAACAATCAATCATCCTAGATATAGATAGAGGGCATTAGTAGAATACTATATATTCAATATTGCATGGGGATTTGGTCATCAAGATGACTTCTTGTTGGATACCACACAATTTGAAAATTACCCAAAAAGCACTCGTGTCGATTGTTGTAATGAAATGTTGAGGAAATTCAGCCACAGTGGTTGAATCCACATCAATGACATCGTAATGGGTGACGAATTTATCCCAGATTAGGCTCATTCCATGCTTATGAGCCGGAAACAAATCACAGTATGGGTATTCTAAGACAAGTTTAATCCAACAAAAGTTTTCGCGTGTTTTGGGAAAATCTGGTCATGTCGCATCTGTACCACTAGAGAAACTTAAAACAGTTAATTCTTAGCGGTACAAAACCATTTGGTTGACACAAGAGAGCTTTTGAGCACTCAAAAGATCAAACTAATAGGCCATCCACCTTATGGCACCTAATAATTTTTGTTTATTCCCTGAACATCAAAAATTAAATGCGAGGACAACGTTTTTCAACACCTGAAGAAGCTATTGAAGCCCTTAAGTAGCTCGTTGTGTATCCAGTTCTGAGTGCATTGAAAATCGATTCAAGCGAATGCAGAAATGCATGGACTTCAAAGGAAAATATCTTGAAAAACAATAAAGTAATTTTCGTTAATATTTCATTGATCTTTCATTACTGGACGTAAAATTGAAAAGGCGTTGTATTGTGAATAAACTTATTTAAACTGACAAAAGGTCTTACAAAATTAATGAAAGTTTAAAAAATATATTTTTTGTTCATGCACCTTGTTGACGGTTACCAAATTTAAGGCATTTTTCATGCAGTGCTCTGAAAGAACATTTAGTACAGTAGGTATATCTGGATATAGCAAGCAGTAATATTTTCCGTCCATCTGACTGACTGATTCAGTAGCATGACATACCATACTCACTCATTCTAAGTTAAGATTTTACGTGTTTCAATTAAATGTAATTTTTCTTGTGCGGTCCACGGAATATAAACTGAATTTGGTTGGGTAGGATCCAATTTGGAAAATACCAAAGCAGTGAGAACGCAACGCTTCTTCACAAAAATTCAAACCAAAATTCAATTGTTCTTTCTTGAGACTTTCAAATGTAAGAGAGCAAGAGAGCTTGTGTCTAATATTTGCAAAAAAAGGACTATGGATTTCATGAATATACTAACAAGAAACTGCAGAGCACTGACCTTCAGCAGCGAACAAAAGCCACACATTCTTTGTGTGAATATTTAGACCAGACATCATAAGTCTTTCCACTGAAGCAGCAAGTGGTGTGCTTATTAACGGATTTATCGGACGTCGTACATGATACATACACTCAAAAACAGTTAAAAAAAAATAAAAATTATTGACTACATTTAGTTATTTTTACAGGACCCTTAAATTAATTTTACAACAGCAACTAATTACTGCCTTTAGGAAAAGTTTAGCATTTAGGAAGGAAGTTAGAGCCGAATTACCCTATTTTTTGTTTTTCCTTTTGTATTTAAAATTTTTTTTTCGACTCATAAAAAATTTGATAAGTTTTTTAAACTTTGTCTGATATTTATTTATCATCGGAGAATATAAAAGTTTCGTTTCAAGTAATTTATGATAGGTCTTAGAGCTCGACTGACAGCTGCATTGGACCTAATTTGATTTAGCTATAAATAAGTAGACTATGTCCGGGTGACGCAAGTGCCTAGTAGGGATATTGAGAAGTATTCTATTCAGAATATCGGGACACTTCATATCTTCAATAGGACCTTTGGAATAAATGAACAGGTGAAGTATTTTTTAATATGCCGAAGTGATTCTAAACTTAAGAGTAAACACCGGGATTTATAAGATGGCAAAGGCAGTGATAAAATAAATATTTTTTTGGTGAAGTTCTATTTATATATGACGCCTAAGCGAAATAATGCAACACCGTCAAGGAAAAAAAATTGTGAAAAATCATCGAAAATTTGGAGGCAGTTCAAGATTCATCTTTATTACATTAAAACTTAATGTGCTGTATATCAATTTTGTATTCTGATTTAAAATTTTCGAATTTTTATAAATCTTGTACAGAACTTGAAACTTGGACAAATATGATGTCTTTTATAATTATGAACAATATTTTTATAAAAAAAAAAAATAGTTTAAGCAAACGAATAAATAAATAAATAGTCAAAACTTATCAAAATGTAGATCCGTTATCTTTTTATTGCTGACTATAATCCAAAAAAATTGGTTCTGGAGAAAATGTTGTCTATCTATGGTAGTATGTTTGTTAGTTAGTGTCAAAGTAAGAGCTTTTCAAATCTGATTCATAAAAGTGACGCTGAGATGGAGAAATGCGGAGTTTTTCGCCTAAGGAACGATTCGCCCCGTATTCAGTATATTTACAAACCTGCTTTACCTGCTATTTTTTATTTCCTATTCTCATTCTGATTCTTATTCCTCTTCTGATTTCTATTTCTACTCATTTTTCTATTTCGATTCAAATTTCATTCTGAATTCTATTATTGTTCCTACTTCTATTCCCATTCCGATTACTATTCTTATTTCTTCCCATTCACATTAAATAAGAATTGTACTATTTCTGTTCCGATTCCAATTCTTATCCCTGTTCCGATTCCTATTTCTATTCAAATTTTTATTGTTTTTCCCATTCCATTCCGATTTCGATTCCAATTCTTATTGTTATTCCGATTCCTATTTCTATTTTCATTCCAATTCCTATTATTTCTATTCCTATTCTTATTTCTATTCCAATTTTTGTTGTTATTCCTATTCCCATTTCCATTCCGATTCCGATTCTTATTTCTATTCCAATTCCTATTATTCCAATTCCAATTCCGATTCCTATTCCGATTCCAATACCTATTCTTATTTCTATCTTGTAATTATTCCTTTGTATAAACTCCTAGTATAAATTCGCAAAACCAAAAATTTCGATTTGTCACTTTCCCTTAAATATAATATTAACTTCATCAGACACACGATATTTGTGTACCGTCTTCTTGCGCTTGCAATGCTAAACCAAATTGATCCCCTGTGTATTTCTAGTTTATTTTACTTTAAAGCTCTTCTTCTTAAATCGCAACCCCCTAATTTTGCCTTACCAAGGTCTTGTCTCATCTACCCACCTTCATCTTTCTTCCTTTCCTTGCTCTTTTAGCCGCAACAAATAAAAAACCCATAATACTTGTCATGTAAATAAATCACAGTGTTTGTAGTTAATATGACGTCAGCTCGTAAAATTATTTTGCAAAATCCCGGACACACATCTACATCCCGTCGCTCGCAAAAGCATTATAAAATCCGCATAAAGGTAAAACTGTCAGCTGCTTTCAATTTTTGCAAATTTTGTAATGTTTGCGCTCTGGTTGACGTTGTTGTTTGTGTGAGTAAATGAAAAAATTTGTTGGTTATTTACAATGATGAATGATGTTATTTCTCCTCAAGGTATTTTAAAAAGGTACATAGACACAAATATGTGTATGTCAGTAAGCAGCACAGCGTTTTGTATGATTTATTTGATTAGGCACAATTTGACAGGCGCGGTGAAAAATAATAATCGATTTAGTATATCAAATGGCAAGTGAAGACAAATTTGACAACGTCTTGTGGGGATTTTGTTTGCAATTGATTGCCAGTTGCTGAGCTGAAAGATTTAAGCCCACTTGAATTTTAAATAATTTTTAATAAATGAACGTAGTTTCTTCCTTTGGTTTTTTTTTGCTAATTTTGCTTGCACATTTTTCACCTGAGCACGCGCCACAAGCACTGATAAGGAAAGTTTAAACGATTTTAAAGTCCTTTGAAAAAAATGTATTCTATATATTGTAGAATTAAAAAATGTATATATATTTGTAGTTAGTTGGCATTTAGAAATCGAACGAGAACTTTCTGAATTAGTGGTGTTGTTGGTGTTCCTCTTGGAATACCATTTCACTCTCTGCAAAGTGAGCCTTAGATTGAGGCTGGCTAATATGAAAATTTCATAGCCGAAAGTATACTAACGACTAGCGTTTTGAATTCTATCTTATCGAAAGCTTCATTAATTTGTTCATATCATAAATTTTTTTTTATTAATTAAAAACTTAGTCGATACTTCAGGTATACTTATAAGCGAGCTTCATTTCCCGATTTAATTAAAAATTATATCGAAGTGCTTACGGATGTAGGCTCAAATTTAAATGATTAAATTTGGATATCCTCACCACAAGAAAAAGGGGGAGCGTATAGACCAAATTACCATTCTGAGGCTCTGCTGCTGGTAAAGCAAATTTTGTTACTTATTTATAGCACCCCATTTTGATTAAAATATTTTATAAACCAAAGTCAGCACGCCATAATTTGACAATCAATTTGACAATGTCAAATTCAAGCACGACATTTCAGAAAAGAGAAAAAAAGAACAAAGAGAATGAAATGATAATTCCTTCAAATGATCTTCAAATTGTAAATGGAAATAACAACCAAACAAACCCACTAGCACAGTAGAGGCTGCGAGGTGAAGTAGTTGCCCGGAACCTAAACTCAATATACGGGCCCGCAAAAGCCTCAGGTGGAAAGAGGTGAATATATATCTGGTTATACTTTTCAAATAGATAATTAATAAAGATTTTTTTAATTTTCGTCTGTGAACAACTGAAGAAGCGGCTGCCTGCACATACCCGTATGTAAAAAAATGTACAAAGCCTAGTATGGAACATGATTTTGATGTTTTATAATTGTTACGCTTACTAAAAGAGATCCTTTAGGTATCAGACTCAAGGACTTCAATCTCAATAACGTCCTTTAGGACACAATTTGATGAAATTTAACTTGTAGGCAAAATATTTTTGGGATTCTCTTAAACGTGAAAATGCCTCGAAAACCTCGAAAAACAACGTTAGAAAACTTTATGAAAGGCAAATTATTCCTGAGTTATAGTTTTGCCTTTGTGTCCGAATATTCTACGAACTACGAAAGACAAGCAAAACAAACTGGAAAGTGAAAGTATGCAACTCTAACTCAGAGCAACTCAATCACCAATTAAATGAAGAAAAAACGCTATATCCAAAGCTCTGCCGAGTAGCGCCATGGACTGGTGAACAAACGGGAGCACGAGTGAAAATCAAATTTTATTACACTAAAGAATGTCCAGCTTCTTCATAAAAATTGCTGCGATTTTTTTCATCTAAGTGCGGTAAGACATTAAAAATTAACTTTTTGTCTTTAAAATCGAACTAAGTCGAGAAGGGTTGCTATTTGAAAACAGATAGCAATCAGAGTGGCAAAAACCAATTCATGAAGAGTTTCCCCTTCTTTTTCTTCCTTACTGCATCCTGCGATTGATTAGTTTTTCTTTTTTTGTTTTTTTACGAAGTGTAAGCATTATTGGGCAGCAGAGAGAGCGTCTATGAGAGTTTGCGATAACAGTGTGACCAGGCAAAAAAGACGTGTGTATGGCGTAAAGTGCTATAGTTTGTCGGCATGGACCCAGTAGAGCAGGGCTTAGTTCGAATAGGTGGAATTGAGGAATAATGACACCTGTATCTGCACCACTCAGGTAGTAGTTTTTTCCATCGGGCTTAATAAGCCGATATATGTCCTTTTTCAAAAGAACGTTACAAGCCATGATAGGAGTAACAACCATACCTTTAGCGGTCTTGTCAGCCAGCGTGTTGCCTCTTATATCTGAGTGATCAGGAAATCACAGATGTTTAATTTTGTAAGGGTAGGAAATAATGATATCTTGTGTACTTCTAATGTCGTGGTTTGTTTGCTTATATCCCTTTTTAGCTTCGAAATACGACAGGCTAGCGAGAAAATTCCAAATTGTCCTCTATTTCGTACGGAGTAATGCATCGAATTGAATATTGCAGTAGCTTCTGTTATGAAAACTGCGATTTACTAAAAAGTTAACTAAAGTTAAGTAAACAATTATAGTACTTATAAAAAACAAATACAAAACTAGAAACGCTTGAGTCAAATAACTCGAGCATCATTAAAGTTCTAACTGCGTTTTGGTTAAAAAATTGATACATCTTATATAGCACATTTCACCTTTCCCAGGCATTTTGTATTTTGGTTTTATATTTGCTTTCTTTTCGCGTTTCAGTTAATCTCCTATTAATTAAAATCTGCGACTTTACACAAAGTCGCGACTTCAAGCACCACAAGGGAAGCTTTTCTATATCACTCTTAAAGTTGTATATCTCCGTAATTTTTCCTCTGATTTATTTGAAGTTCTGACACAATAATAATGAAGCATTAAGCTTTAGAAAAATGCAAAAAACTGTACTACTTTTTGGAAAAAATTAGTGAAATGAGCCTAAAGTCTCATTAGTTCCAAGCTGCTTACTAAATTCTTTCGGCTAAAGTTCTATATCTCCGTAAGTTTTCCTCTGAATTGAAAAAAAAAAAAAATAATAATAAAATTGATTTTTGGAAAAAAAATCGAATCTGCTTAACCTTTGATCACCGACGTGGGAAGAGCTTAGCCGACAATTACCAAATCCAATACTAAAGAAGCCTGTGTTGAAGTAGTTAAATTTACAGCAGCCACACTTAGCGCTCATGTTGATGCATTACATGAAATGTAAAAAACTGCAGTATTTACCTTTTGAACTTAGCAATATAATGGGAATTTACAAGGAAAGCGATAAACAGAAATACAATTTATTCTGATAATTGTTTTTTTTTTTTTGTAATACTCTTGCTATTGTACGCACTAACGTAGGAAGATCGTGTTTTTAGTTCAGTTTTTTTACATTTTTAAGATAAAATATACGTTTTCAAATTTAAAAAATTATATGTTCTCAAAAATATTTACAGAAATTATTAGTTTTTTTTTCGAACAAATATTTTTTTTTTATGTATATTTTATACAAAAAACTATAGAAATGTTAGAAGACCATTGAATAAATCTCAGAATATTAAATTTTTTTTAAATTTTCTTAATTCACTTTTATTATACTCGAGTCTACAAATAAACTAGATGAATTGACGACAATGGTTAAAGTACTTGAATCAACTGACTTCGAATCGCTCCAATGCACTTTCATTACGGCACTTCAGTTGGAAATTTTGCTGATATAACGGAAGATATCAAAATGCAGTTTCAAATGCGGATGGCGTCAGCAGATCGCGTTATTGGGATATGCTAATAACTTTTTGGTCTATTATTGGTGTTGTGGATCATGACGATATGTAGTTTCATCAAAAAGGTCCGACATATCACGCATAGCCTACGAGCAACCTGGTGATTACGTGCGAAAATGTTCGGAAAAACAATTTCACGATATTCCGCAGTACATTGGAATGCCTTAGACTCTTTTCTGAACGGAAAGCCCAAAAATAGAGTTTTAGTGAATAAAACAGAAACAAAAATAATATCACCAAATAGCGCTTTCAAAAATAATATTCGGCTCGAAATTCCAAGGATGGAGCCTGAATTATGGCTGAATATTTAAATTTTACTAAAAGAATCGGTGTCCAAATTGTGGACTCTGTTAATAAAGATACGAGCTCCCACTAAAAATTTGAATTTTAAAAATAGACTCGAGCTTGAAGGATTTTGTATAAGAAAGTATTGACTGTTAAAGAAATGTTCGATGGGAAACTAACGAACCTTTAAATATGGTCTTACCGTTTAACGATTCTCATTAACTTTCGCTATTGCTTTCTAAACCGGTCTCGATTCCGTTGAAGGTCGGTCGGCTACGTGGAAAGTAAACATCTTATCACCTTACAGATCAAAATTTTAAATTACGCACTTGTCTTCTAATATCTACTTTTTCAATAAAGCTTACATCTATTATATTTATAATCATTATCATCAACGAGGTTTTACTGATAAACTCATTCTTTTATGATATCATATCCAAATAAATATTTATTTATTTTTCATCAATTACTTTAAGTGTTTATGAGTACCCTTTTGACGCTTTTCAAAAAACTTTGAACATCACTTGCAAATCAATGCTTCTACTGCGATTCACATCAGTAAAATCACCGCAACACCACAACTTGAAATGCCACGCTCACCGCCAAACGCCGCTTTGACGACAAGTTTCCAATAAAAACGTCGAAGAAAATGGATACTTGGAAAACTTTTCAAATTCGAAATTTCTAAAATAGCCTAAAAGTGTTCGTAGCCGCTCAGCTCTATGCCACATTCGTAGTATGAATGGAATTCTTAATTGGAAAACTTTGGCAAAACCAAAGAAAAGTGGCCAAAAGCGGGCAATGTGCAATAGAAAATGGCAAGAAGAAAATACCGAAGACAGGAGACGCCACAAACAGTAAAAGATATACCGGCGGTAACTGCGGCGCATAGAAAGAATTGTACGAGTGATAGTGGGAGCAGCAGCGGCAATACACCGCAATGATGCTACGTTAAAATTGGAAAAGTCCATTACGGATAAAGTGAAAATTCAACAGGAAGCGGCGGCAGCAGCAATAATATATACAAGTACATACATATGTACATACACATTTAAGCTACCAAATGGCATGAAATTGCTCCACAAAAACAACAATAAACTTTAAAGTTGCAACAACTTGCACGCAACATGCTGTCACTGCTGCGACTGAGGCAAGTACTGATTGGGAACAGCGTTTGCATTAGTGTTTAGAATCCGATAGCGTTGTTGTAGTAGCAATCGTAACATTTGCTGTTGTTATTGTTGTTATCATTTTCCGATTGTATGGCATTTTGCTTGATTTGCAGTACCAACGCTCTTATTGCTGTTTTTGGTTTTGTAGCAACAAAACGTCTTGATGGCCAAAAAGAGGTTGATTAGAGAGGTGTTGTTATGTGCATAGCCTAGGTATGGGTGCAAGTTCAGCGCTCAGCGTGCAGTTGAATATACATATTGTGCTCAGGCAGATTGCGCCATCAGCAATGCCGAGTGTTGTTGCATGGCTGTTAAGCTGCCGGGGCATGTTGTTGGGGCTTGTACAACAAGTTGTTGTGCGGTTAAACGCAGAAATCTTCGGCTTTGTTAATGTCATTTGTGCTTGCAACTGAGAACGAATGGCAAGCGTTGTTTGCGGCAATGAAATAAAAAATTAAAGAAAGATTTTATGCTGGTGTCTACATACACTTTTTCTTTTTTTTTTTCGATTTCCACCATTTAATTACAGATAAATATAAATAAATTAATAGGCGGCTTTAACTACTCTTTATTTTTATTCTGCTATATGTATGTATATAATTGGTAAGCACATCCTTCGGGGGGTGTTTGGATAGTTTTCTATGAGGAGCTCTTTCTGGACGGAAACCCACTCAGAAGTTGCGCATCGCCTACCGATGGGGAACCGCTGTTAGAAAAACTTTTTTATCATTTCTATCAGTAGATTTCGAACCAGCGACAACCGAATGATTTGTTTTATTTCTTGCTAATGTATTCTTTAAGTGGGCGCAGAGGGCCGAACTACGTTTTCTCAACACACTTGAGTTGATTTTTACGAACGGGTCACTGGCCTGACACAACCTATTGTTCGACAGTGGGATTTGCGGTGCAATTAATGTTCACACTCACTTTGCGACCATTTTTTACAGCTCGGGTCTTCTCACATTAGTTCACTTCATAATGGTTATCAAGAAGCTATCCAGTGAACACCTAGCCGAAGCTGAAGGGTTTGAGCTGCTTGAACAATTCAACAAAGGAGTCGGCTCTGGTCATGTCCTGGCAAACAGAGAGCTTTCAGCAATAGGCACCTCTGTGAAAAGCCCCGAATCACAGTCACGTATAAATTCATTCGGTCGTCTATTAAAGTCAACTTAAAATGTGCGTTATCTTCCTTTACAACTTCAAATACACTCTATTTTGCTTCTAGAAAATAATTACCTAAATATCGACGACATTTGGTTCCAACAAGACGACACAACTTGACATACAGAGTGCTTAACAATCTATTTATTGGACTGATGTAACTGACCATGTAACTCGTAGCTGCGGCGGACGTATGCCGAATATCATATTAAAAAAATAAATGCTTTGAGTGGGAGCGTGTCATTATTCTGTATTACAAAATTCTGGGTGACAAAATTCTTTGTAATAGAGAATTTTGAAAGCAGAGTTTTAGAAAGCAGAATTTTAAAAAAGCAGAATTTTAAAAAGCAGACTTTTAAAAAGCAGAATTTTGTTTTTAGAATTTTGTACATTCAGAATTTCGACACCAACCCCTTTGAGTTAATCTACTAGATTATAATAAAAACAAATTTATTATAATTAAACTCAATATTCCCGTTTTGTATTTATTATCATTTAAAATTCTCAAGATCTTAAAAAACACCCGATAAATTAAAAAATACGTTTGCTCCATCGATTAATTAAATAAAATATCATTCCAATATCGTCAGTCTATTCTACACGAGAGTTTGTGTACCTAAATAAATAAAATTTGTTTTCTTACATTTACTTTTCCCTTTAAACGCTTGTGGTATCAATAATCAAAGTTTCTCCCAAATATGCTATTAGTAGTCAGGTTACGTTTTGA
Source organism: Anastrepha fraterculus (assembly GCA_037575425.1). NCBI lineage: Eukaryota > Metazoa > Arthropoda > Insecta > Diptera > Tephritidae > Anastrepha > Anastrepha fraterculus. The sequence continues at coordinate 215,801 of JAYXIM010002889.1, forward strand.
CTTAACAACTTAACATATACTAAATTAACAAATTTCCAAATAAATGCTGTCATGCATACGGCATAAAATCTTAATAAATTTTCACTGCTGGACACGTAACTCAAACTCAACTAAAGTAGTTGTTGTGTGACCAACCCTACAAAGTGTTGCTTCTCAACTAACGCATACAACCCATGGCCCACTCAAGTATCAAAAAAAGACCAAAAACAAGAAATTAATTAAAAGAAAAATTGTCCTGTTATCTAACCTTTGGAATCTAAAATCAAAATAATCCGTCGGCTATTTATACAATACACACACGTACACATAAGCAACCCCTGGTAAATTTGCTCTACTACACTACAACGAAAATTGACGAGTATGCACGAGTATGTAAATCTAACCCTCATCATTAAGCAGGTTTTGCCCTAAGTTATGTACTTTTGTTATTCCACAGCTTGTTTTTCATAAAATTGCACTCATGTCCACTCAACTATCTTTCTTTGGACATTAGAGAAGTTGTTTGTTTGGATGCTCGAATTTTCTTCGTTTAATTTCTGTATATAATTACCAAATTTGTATGCCACATATGAGCCTGAAATTACATACGCAAATTCTCTAATTCACTCATTCTTCATCCAACTTATGTATACTTTACCATTATTGCCCGTTTTCCATTGATTGTTTTCACCAGCGCAGCAGCAAACAGCAACCAGTTTTTGGTTTGAAAATGTTGTTGGTTTGGCATATAAATATTCCTTTTATTACTCCTAATTGCAGTGTCATTCAATATTCTTAATTCATGTATCCTTGCTAAGCTATTAAAGCATGTAAAACAGAAAAGTTTCATGTGCTTTTATTGGAAGAAATTAGAGGAAATTTCGTATTATTTAATTTGGCTTTGTTCTTGAAAGTATTTGCTTTTAAATTTTTAATTTTTTTGAAATCCTTTTGAACATTAAGAAATTATTTGCACGTAATGATATTCACGTATTAGAACTTTTCAGTAGATTTCCCATGCACCATAAGACTTTCATGTTGTCGTGAAACGATTTCCTTCACCAAACAACGGTTAGTATTCTGTCATTCTGAAGCGGGGTAACCTATAGGTCCATCATATCACCACTCCTTAACTATCAGCTTAAACATGCATATGGGTGTTATTAAATCAGTTTGAATACTATTTATGGAGCGTGGTCTCTAACGTGAAACGATGCAAAATATAATTTTAAAAATTTAGAAAAAAAATTAAAATTTAGTTTTTCTTTGAGTATTTGGTTTATAAGATCCCGTTTCTTATGAGTCTCTTCAACTGTTTATAGGATTGTGCCAAGACTTCATTGTATTCACTACAAACGCAGATGAATTTCTGAATATGGTCCTTCCATTGTCTTCGCAGACACTTTCGCTTTCGTTATTAACTCATGCCAGCTGAGTCGTAGAATATTTTCGAAGGGGTTTCATCATCCATACGAGTATATGTCATATGTCAAATCCAACTCAGGCGTGTATTTAAATATGAACTGTTTGATTTTAGAGTTTTAAGCTTTAAATTGAAATTTAATAACAAGTTACATCCTTCGGCCGTCTTTCGTGTCTTGCATGTTTTAAATTTCGGCATAAGCTCCCTGTTTGTTCGCAAACTTGGTTGCCAGATTTAAAACTGCTCTATTCTGTAGTAGGTTAACTGATCTTATATTTTCGCGTTTTATATTGTCTAAATAAAATTATTTAATATTTGTAATAATGAGAATATTACTTCTCATTTTCAATAATTAAAATTTAGAAATTTACTGGCGACTTTTGTCTAGCTTGTCCTATTCGAATCACTGTGCGGCGCAAAATTGGTTGAATAAGGCGGATTTCGACTTCGAGTCGTTTATTCATTATTTCTACATGGAGTTACACAAGAAGATACCCTTATGATGTTCTGTTAGTTCAGCTTCAGTAGCAATTTATATTAATTTTATGTAATAGGTATATCTGAATAAATAAAAACAGCTCTGATGCGAAGGAAAGTTAAATCAATTACTAATTGACATAGGGGCGGACTGCATTCGAAAGAGGAACGCTGATGTTAAACATCTTATTTTATCCACGTTTTTAGTACTGGCAGCTTTATTTTACATACGAATACAGATGATCTCGGATTTTGATCTGGAAAAATTGCTGATCAATTTTTTCGGAAAGATATGGATCTGCGCTGTATACCGCAATTTTGCATGCAATTTTTAATTCTTCATGGTAGTGTGTTAGATTTAGCTAACGAGATCCTGCGATTTAAGATATTTAGATTTTTATATCCGCACGAAGTTGTGTTCAAGTGTATTACAGATTTGTTTTCTTAGACCAAGGCTTACTTAGCCCATTGGTACTTTTGCCATAAGGAGTAAGGGAACTGAAGAAATTAAAAAAATAATTTTGTTTGCTTGAAAAAATTGTGTAAATCCTTAAAATTATTAGCATTATATATATAATTGACCTGTAGATCCTTTGTCTGGTGTATGGCCGAACTCTTCCTCTAATCTGTGATCGATGTCTTGACGTTTTTCAACAATGGATGGATCGTTGGATGGTTTTTCAAAGCTTTTTTTTTGTTTTTGTGTAAATCTAGGTAAAATGTGTAAATACAAGGTGAACGATATGAAGTGTTACCCATTCAAAACACCATAACTTTTTTGTGTGAAATTAGTTTTTATTGATTTGAAAGGCAAAATTGTTCAAAAATGATTACAATTTTAACATATCGCACCCTAAATACAAAAGGGGCACAACTCAAAATTGTCCACACTCGAGCTTGACTTGTTTACAGTAGCACAGAAAACAAACTATGTGACATATCACGCTGAAATTTGCCATATAAGCTTATAACAGTCCTACCAAAAAACAAAAAATTTATTTTTGCCATATGTCATCCGCGGACCGTTTTATTGATAACGTCTCGTTCATATTTGAGCAGAAGTACATTTTGAGTTGGGACCCTTTTGTATTTAGGGTGCGATATATTCACTTTAGCTCGATATGACCACCTTTTGCCTTGACTATAGCCTTCAAACGGTCAAAAAATGAGTTGCATGCTGCACGAATGTGATCTTGAAGTATTTTGGAGTATTTAGAATGCTTAACTTGGTTCACACGAGCTTTATGAGACGGTCCATGGTCTACGACCGAAATGTTTCTGTTTCCACGGCTCTAAAGCAGCTTCTAAAACATTTTCCCGATAATAAGTCGCATTCACTTTGACACTAGGCTCGACAAAAACTATTGGAAAGTGTCCATCAGCGGTCACTGCGGCCCAAACCATTACTTGCGATGTTAAATTGCTTCGAGTGGTCATACGTAGGCTCAAATTCTCGTATGAGCGTTCGGTCAAGTAAACACGATCGTTTTGAGTGTTTATGAACTGCTCAATTGGGAAATATTTTTCATGAGAAAACACAATGGTAGGAAATTCGCCACACTCGTGCAAGCGCAACAACTCCTTTGCTCTTTCGCACCGAACTTTTTTTGCTGGGGTGAAAGATCGTGTGCTTTTTTGAACTTGTAAGCCTTGACCTTGAGCTCATTTTTCAATATGCGTCGAATGCTGTCTTGCGATGTCTTCAGTTCTTTGGCCATTTTTCTTCCACTTCGACATGGATTTCGTTCAAGTTGAGCCTTCAATTTCCGAACCATTTCTGGCATTGTTGCGGTTTTTTTGGTCCACCTCCATAGCGTTTTGCAATGCTACCAGTATCATTGTAACGTTTTATAGTGCGATACACAAACATTTTATTCACTTTGAGGTGACTGAGCTCACGAACAATGGCTGGTTGTGATTTTCCAGCCAAATATAACGCAATCACACTATTACGTTTGAATTCCATCACAGAAAAAAACAAAAATTCAACAAAACTGAGACGCAAATGCTTTTGATGCCTTATAAACAATATATTTAACTGTCATTAGAAAACTTTTGACGTTGATGTCATGATCTGTTTTACAGATACAAGCAGTGTGAAGTTGATAACACTTCATATCGTTCACCCTGTACTTTTATTTTGATTTCTTTGGTGCATTCCCCTTAGCCTGGTACGTATCGTGCCGAAAACGTTGTATGCGTTTTCCGCGAAACTAATTTTTTTTTAATTCGTCGGACTCATAGCTTGAAAACTTGTTTACCAATTTTACAAATTCTTTATAGAAATATTTTAATACGATTTTTTTTATAAACATTTTTGTAAGGTAACATGCTTGTAAAAATCGATATTTCAAGTAATCCTACAGTTTTCTATAGCTTTTCAGATTTATAAGGCAAAACATATAATTTGCTCACCGTAAATTAAAAGTTTGATGCTGCGCACCCTTCAAAAAAAGTTATTTTACAGAATTAATTTTTTTTGTTATTTATAAAAAAATAGTTTTAAGTAAAGTTTCCAAGAAGATGTTTTTTAAGTAAACTAGCTGCTCAAGTTTCGTTATATTTTAATTTATCTCATTGTCCCGCCTAAAACAAAAATTCAATAAAGTTTTTATTTTTCTGCATTATTTTTCTATTTAACTTCTTCAAGGAACACCTTTAGCTCACACTTAAGTTTTCTGCCAAATTCTTCTTTGGCTGATTCCCTTGACATTCCATCCGATGACATTTGGCTAAGGAATTTTGTGTGCATTTTTTTTGACGAATAAGTCGATGAAAAGATTCTTAGAAGTGTAGCCAAGATCAGACCGTTAATCGGCTCTCAGCGATTTTAAAGAAATAAGTTGATTGGCTGACGTAACCGGGGTTATTAAGAAAAAATCAACTCAGTCTCCGCTAATTTTACTCCGTTGCCATCTGAATAACGACTGATTGGGCGACTGTGTGTGAATATGCGTAAGTGTAGAAATAAGCGAGCAGCATTCTGCTACCGGATCCTCGTTGACGTGGCAGCCCAAATTACTGCCACAATTTTGTTACCCACCACATCGAGTGAAAGATCTGATAATTTATCATTCTTGGCTTAGAAGTTCATCTCTCATTAAATCTCTTCTGTAGACCTCGCACCCAACACTAGCGAAGGCGAGCCAAATGTACAGAAAGTGCACCACCGCCTTATCTTCCTCAAGATATGGAGAGAAAATGAGCCATTCCTGCATTCCTCTCACGTTCAAATATCTAAAGAATACAAATGAGACAGACGGAAATATCAGAAGTTATTTAAAGTTCAATTTGCTCGGTAAATAAGGGCCTTGCCCTTAGCACAAGGAAGATAGATGAAATCTTTTCACAATGACTTAGCCCCCTCGCTCATGAGGTCATGGTCTTTGACTTAAGTTTCTATTTTGATATTATCGAGCTTTAAAGACAGGTAGCACGATTCGGGACATGAATGGCAAGTGACTGACTTTTGGCAAATACCCACGTTTTGTTTCCACTGCTGGATGGCATGGCACAATAGCTGTATATGTGAGTTTAGAGGAATACTCGTACACTTATACATACGTATCAGCAAGCAAAAAATTCAAACTCCAAATAATCTGATCGAAAAATGTGTAAAAAAATGTTGCTCATCAAACCAGCATAATTTCACTGATTATGTTCAAAACTTTATAAAATTGTAATTTTCGATTGTAGGTACATTATGTGTGCAACAAAAAACGTGGCAAACACTGTGTAAACAAATTAACTAAAGTGCTTTATATCTCGTTTCTCATCTGTGGATTACATTAAAACACTAGAGCGTATAAAAACCAAACTGAACTGAGTACAAACAACACGAAAAGTAAGTAAAAATTTGCAAAGCACTTTAGAGTTAACCACAGCACGGCACACACATACACAATCACACGGCTACCAGGACGTTGCCACATACGTACAAACAGTTGCCAGAGGATTCAGAATGTCTATAGAACTCAGCAACAGAAAGTAGGTGTAATGCGGGTGCACGCGTACTGAAGCTGGTATCCAAAAACAGATCATTATAAAAACTTTTTATCCCGATAAGTGCTGACATAGTAGGTACGAGATGTCGAGCGCTCTTGACTATCTGCTTATATTGTTTACGAAAGCGAAAGTATATGTGAGTGAACGGCATATAGTGCGCCAACCTTCCACCTACACGCTGCTACATGCCGGCCATGTCACCTTAACCTGCAGCGCTACATTCATACCTACATTCACCTCTAATTGAAACATTAAGTTTCACATCACGTACGCGGTGTCAGACATTCGTACAACCACAAGCTTCAAGGCGGGAAGGCAACTGAAATGAAGTGTTGGTGAATGCAAAGTGAAGCTGGGATTTTGTAGTGGAAATATGACTGGTGTTGCACGGCTGCCACTTAAGTGGCGCAAAAATTCCGCTCCGGTTTGGAGCCAAGCCCAACAGTATCGTAATCAACGTACACCGTCCACAGTGCGGCACTGTGGCGCCAAGCATCAGCAGCGACTGCTTCTTCATTTATTCCAACAGGATGTGTCTATCAAACTCCACCTTTTATCTGCTATTATTATAGTGTGTGTGCATGTGTAGAATTAGTTGGTATGCCACACTTTTTCTGCGTTGCCATTTTCCTACATTAAATGTTAGTCTAAAGTGATTATCTCAGCGATTCGTTCGTGTGACGTCTGATTTGCGGTGGCCGTATCCATAACAGTTTACAGACGCACACACACACAGGCACCTTGAACATATACACCTACAGATATTTGCACACTTCGGCTATGAAATCTGCATAACAAAATCGTAACTGGTTTAAGTGGTAAGTAAATTCATTGGAAATGATATTGTAATTGAGTACGTAAAATGATATTTTGTGGTTGGGAATATTTAAGTGTAGCAAAGGTGTGTATTCGGTGGGGTATTAAGGTTAAGTGGCAAAGCATGATAATGAGTTAGGGTATTTTATTATAGAGGAAATGGAAGAGCAAACAAATCTATGTATTGTTTCTCGAAAAATGTTAGATTGGAGTGGCGCAAAATTAATGATCCAATTTTGTTTTTCAAAAAAATTTTTACTAAAAAATTAGTTTGAGTGGTACAAATCTATATTCATCTTTGAACGAATCCAGTGTGTGATACCAATGAAACCTTCCTTGAGCGGACACTCACTGTCAGTTTTTGTCCGTCCAAGAGAAGTGCCCACTCAAAAGAGGGTAACTTCTTCCGTTACCTTAGATTTGGTGTAGAAAAAATGTCCATTTAAAAGAGGTGCCCGGCTAAAAGAGATTAGGGGATATTATACTGTATTTATATATAGAAAACTTTAAGCGGAAAAAAATTGCAATTGATTATTAAAAATTTTTATGACGCTTTTCATTAGCAGCCTCGTTTATAAAAATCGATGTGTTTATTGGATGATATTACTGGTTTTTGCAGTGGTGGAAATGTAGACATCTTTAATTGAGATTGGCCTGTTATATGTATTTAAATTGTTTCTACAAGTGGCGTTTGCTCCCAGTAGGAAAATATGACACCCCACTACACCATTGTAGTATGTGGCCATATCAACGAGTTCTTTGTAGAAAGCCGGGCTGAAGATTAGTCATATCAATCGACAAAAATAAAAAATGTGGAACTTCTTTAAAATCTCTTCACACACACAGTCACAGAGTACAACGCCAGTCTGTACTGGGGTTCTAGTAGATATTTCGAGTTCGTTTCCTCTATTTATCAAAGCTGAAAACGTTAGACACTCACAACCATCGCGTTTGCCTTATCCAACCCTCAAGGAACGAAAAACACAGAACTTGCGCAGAAATGAGCAAACGACTCACCAGTCGCTGTATGACCAGAAGTTTTGCAGAGTTACATACCCAATTCTGCAAAAATTCTAAAGACTAAGAAAATATCGAATTCTTGTCGCACTTGCTTTGCAAATTTCGCACACTGCAAAAAACCTGTATGCTCTCATTGGAAGAGCTCAGGGGATTTTACGGCATTTAGGAATATTATTCATTAAAACTATAATGTTTACCTTCCCGTTTAAGTGAACTTTACTTAAATGTGCTTTCGTTTTTTTCATGTATCACCTGACAAACTATTTATGACATAATATTTAGTGTAAAAAATTTAAACAGGCTGGAGCCGAAAACTATAAATGGAAGACCACGAAACGCATCTGACCGCGCTGAACCTATTATATAAAAGAGTCCCCGCCAACCTGCACATTCCGACAAGATATCTTCCTAGTTAGCTTACAGATGAGTGTTGGGTCGAAGTATTTCAAGAAACTGTCGTCAAGTTCTGCAAAAGTATAATTTTACTTCACGAGTTGCTCGAAAGAAACCGTTTCTTTTTATTGCAGTAATGCATACACCAGCCCAAAGCCGGTATATTAACCCAATAGAAAATTTGTGAGTGTGTTTAAAGGAAAAAGTAAAAAAAACCACTCAAAAGGTCGAGCAGAGTCGAAAAACGTTACTTTCGAGGAATGGCAAAGATACCCCAGGACTATGACTATGATGCTTAAAAATTTATTAGTTTCATGAGAAGCGCACTACAGTGTAAAAATGCTCAGCTGTCAAGCGTTTGACGTTTAAATCGTACCTTCTTTTTATTTTTGTGTTATTTTTAAAAGAAATAACCATATTTTCTACTATTGGCTTATAAGTTATTTGTATTTATATTAGTCAAATAAAACCAAATATTGAAGGAAAAGCATGAACAAATACATATTTTCTTGAGCAATATGTCTGAATTTCGCTAAATAAGTAGATGTCCAAACACTTCCTTGACGAACCGTATATGCGAAGTTTCATCATCATATTGGCATTCCAGTCCGGGTGAATAATTGCCTCCTCTACAATATGCCTCCATTTATCTCCACATTTCGTTGTCGCTCTATGTTGTGGCAATCTCATCTTTCGTATATCATTTTTTTACGTTTTGTAACCATCTTCGCTGTAGTCGGCCTCTCTTTCTCGCCTCATCTGGTTTCGCTTCAAAAAATTTTGCACGTTTTTTCGCTACTCAGATATTGTGCACGAAATCCCGACGAACGTAATTACAAACAACAAAATAGAATGGGCTATACAAAGTTTCGACCCATACAAATCGCCAGGACTGGATGGAATCTTCCCGGCCATGCTCCAAAAGGTAAGCCGTCTTGTGGTACCATGGTTAAGAACGATATTCAGGGGATGCCTGAGGTTCAGCTACGTTCCTGTATTGTGGAGAGAGGCGAGGGTTGTGTTTATTCCAAAAGCGGGAAAAAGCAACCCTCTTTACTCAAAGGAGTACAGGCCCATTAGTCTGACCTCATTTCTCCTGAAAACGTTAGAGAAGATTTTAGACACATACGTTAGAGACACAATTGCGCCGGACGAATTATCCAAGGCGCAGCATGCCTACACTAAAGGCAGATCCACTGAAACTGCACTTCACTCACTTATACTAAACGTAGAAAAGGCGTTAGAATATAAGGAGTATGCTCTAGGAGTATTTCTAGATATATCAGGAGCCTTTAACAACGTGACAAAAGATGCTATTTTAAACAGCATTGAGTCTCTTAATGTGCAACCCGCGGTTTATCTATGGATAAGGCAGCTATTAGCTAGCAGAAAGATAAAAGCGGAGTGGAACGATGCGAGCGTCACCAAATATGCATGTAGAGGTACTCCGCAAGGTGGGGTACTATCACCGCTATTATGGTTACTTGTAGCAAATGAAATTCTTAAGAAACTTGACGGAGGGGCACCTAAACTAGTGGCTTATGCCGATGACATAGCTATAGTAGTTACGGGAAAGTACCTGGACACCATCAGTAATGTGATGAACAACACTCTCAAAACGATACACCAATGGACATCCCGCGCAGGGCTAGGGATAAACGCCGGAAAAACGGACATGGTACTTTTTACCAGGAAGTACAAAGTTCCGGCGTGGAACCTACCGAAGCTGGGCAATAACGAACTACTTCTCAAAGACTATGCGAGGTACCTCGGAGTAATACTGGACAGCAAATTGCTGTGGAAGCACAACGTTGAGGAGAGGGTGAAGAAGGCCAGTAATGCATTGTACACATGTAAAAGAATGCTGGGCGTTACTTGGGGTCTATCACCCTCTCTGATGCATTGGTGCTACACAGCAGTAGTCAGACCGATATTGCTGTATGGAACCTTAGTATGGTGGACTGCGACAAAAAAAACTGACATACTTAATGCCGCTAGAAAGAATTCAACGCCTCGCTGCTCTGTGCATAACAGGAGCGATGAAGACCACCCCAACGGCGGCACTGGAGAAGATACTCAGCATGCCACCTATTGACCTCATGGCGGAAAACCTGGCAGCGAAATCCGCGAGGAGGCTAATGGCTGCGGGGGTATTCACCTGCAGAACCTTCGGTCACAGCTCAATAGGAAAGTGGAGCTCAGGTGGCACGGACTACATGACTCCGTACTTTAATTGGGAGAGAAGGTTTCGCACTACAATTGAAGAGGAGGGATGGCACAAAGGCATGAAGCCTGGCCATAGAACTTTTCACATCTATACAGACGGCTCGAAAACTCCAGACGGAGTGGGAGCAGGTATTTACTGCTCAAAACTAGGAATAAGGCAGCCTATCAAGCTGCCAGACCACAGCAGTATTTTCCAAGCGGAAGTTTTTGCTGTGGGGAAGGCCGCGGAGCTAGCCTACTCTAGAACAAGAAAGAACTCAACAATTAATATATACGTGGATAGTCAAGCAGCAATAAGAGCAATAAGCTCATATTGTATTAAGTCCAAAAATGTTCGACGGAGCAGGGAGGCCATAGAAAGGCTAGCCGGAAACAATAGGCTGCATATCTACTGGGTACCTGGTCACAAAGGCATTATGGGGAACGAAATAGTAGATGAGATAGCAAAAAGTGCTGTGAGGCTACTATTTGATCAAGAGAACGACATACCAAAACCGCTAAACACAATATACAACGAAATGGACGACCACATGAAAAGGCAAGTGGAAGCTAGGTGGACTAACTTGACCACATGTAAAACAGCAAAAGTCATGTGTAGAACTAACGACAAAAAACTGACTCCATTCGTACTTACGCTCTCGCGAAAGGAATGCAGAACTATCATAGGTATGCTAACAGGCCACAATCTACTGGCTGCATATGCGTACAAGATAGGGATTGCTAACACGGACAAATGCAGGAAATGCAGAGAGGATGTTGAGGAGACTTTAGAACACCTTCTGTGCGCTTGTCCGGCATTACTAAAAACGCGACTAAAATGCCTGGGAGCCCCACTGTTTGAGGGTCTGGAAGACGTCTCTAAAGCGGAGCTCCCAGCCCTACTTAGATTCGCTAAAAGCGCTGACATCCTACATGATGTCTACTTCAGGTATTCATAGAGGTCGGTCTCCATCTGGTATCGCTAGGGACCAAAAGGTCTATGCGCGGCTTATTGCCAACCGGGCTAACCTAACCTAACCTTTGCTACTCATTCTTAGGACGCGCCCATCTGTGTAATTCTTTGCGACTTTATAAGCCACGTTACAATTCGCCCCGTGATTAAAACAGTGCGTTCGTGGTTTGTATAGGATTAATGCGATCTTGTATTGATAACGACAAATCTTTACTCAGCATAGAGTACTACACCCAGATATTTAAATTCCTGTATGAGCTCAAAGTTGTAACTTCCGATTCTGATGCTACTATCTTGAAAGGACCCTGTCATGTACTTAGTTTTTTCTTAATTTATCCACATGAAAACGTTCTGAAGAGTCTCCCTATTTGTGGTAAGGACGACGATGTCATCAGCATATTTGTGTCGATTTACAAAATCTTGTCATTGCTATTGCAGTATTGAATGTAGTGCTAAATTAAACAGAAGCGTCAACAGTGAGTGGCCTGGTCTTTCGCTGGATTTCATTTCAAATTTATATGATATTTCTCTATTTTATTACTTAAGCGTTGAGGTAAATGATAGTCACATTAATCAGATTTATATATTTTTGTCGTACACTTAGTATTTTCAGGTGATAATCGGTATATTTCTGTTAAGTTTATCAAACGCTTGGTCTAAGTCTATAAAGAGACAGTGTGGGTTAATGTTGAACTCATAACATTTCTCGAATATCAGCGACATAATAAACCATTGATTTGTCGAGTCGAGTGTCCGACTAAATTTGCACAGTTTAATTTGTCCTCTTTCTTATACTCAGTCCTGCTATAAGTTCTGTTACATGTTATGTCCGTTATAGATATGAAGTTACAATACTTTTTTTAATGAAGTTAGTTTTATTTAACCATGTAAATATTAAGAAAAAAAGGCCTTCAAACGATTAGACCATTCAATTAGAGCAGCCTCTTGAGAGGCCTTCGATAGGCCATTTTCTCCAATTCTAACCACGAACTGTAGGCCCATGGCTTCAGATCTGGACTTCCAGTCGGCCAGTCCTCTGCGGCTATGAACTACGAATATTGTTTTTATCCATTGCTGGGTGGTTTTTGCTCATGGACTGGAGCGGAATCTTGCTGAAAGATCCAACGCTCTCCATTGAAGAGAGTACTGCTCAACTGCTTCACGACGTCTTCTAAGATATCCTCCTGGTACGCTTTTGCCCCGGTCTTAACCCCTTTTCCGCAAAAATGAAGATATGTAACGTCTTTACAAGCCACTTCCAATTACGGAGGCTGAATGGTGGCCTCGCTGTACCTTTTTGCGTCTTTAGAAGTTTTAGCATAGGTTTGTCGTTTTGCTTATTGAAAATTTCTTCAACAGTGAACATTTTGTCATCTGTGAAAAAAATATTTCTATGGCCGTTAACCGCATGCCATCCAGGCAGCTGCTTGGTTCTGTCGAGTCTAATTTTCTTCAAGCGCGTTGTCAAAATATGGCCAGTTAAGGGACGGAAGAACGGAAGGCTTTCATCTGGAGATCATCTGTAATTAGTCTTGGCATGGATCTGGTCATGACCATTTCCCGGACATGATTTTCTGCTTTCTAGGGAGATTTCTCTGGATTCTTTCTCGAACGGATTTTGCGGCTGCGAGAGAGTGGCCATTTATTTTTCTGTCTGCTACTTCAGACGTTTGGGAAAAACGATTGATTGTGCGTTAAACAAACATTCCAGAAATATTAAGTTTTGTCAGCAATTCGTAAATCTCACTTGCACTTTTACCACACTTTTGTACTGCAATCACTGCAATGCGATTTTACTTAGCTCTCCACTCCATTGTTATGAAATGAAATTCGTCACGAAACTGAATATCATTTTTGAGTACACAACGCATACGAACAAAGACAAAAATAACGGAACTATTTACTGCGAATTTGTTCTCGCCGTATGCATTGTAAAATTTGTCACAGAATTTATGGTAAGGCGACGTAAATTGGAACTATTACTGTTGTGTGCTATACTTTAGGCGTATTTTCTGTTCGCCAAATTTGGAGAATTAGCTGATGTATCTATTTAATCAACTCTTTTCTGACGTATTTTATGAACTCTGTATTTATACAATCCTCTCCACTTGACTTGTAGTTTTTTAGCTTCTATGTTGTTCATTTCGTGGGATATTTTCTACCGTACATAGAGTATCACTAGAAGCCTCATCTTCATTGTTATTTAAGAGCTTATTAAAATGTTCTTTTCAGATATTTAGAATTTCTTTTCTATCGCTCACTAAATCACCATTATTATTTTTAGAAGCCATTTTGCGGCCGATATTGGCACATGTGTTTCCTTATCCTACGGTACATAGATCTTATTTGGTTCGGAAGTCTTATTCAATGCTTCGCATTTCTTTTTTCATGAATTCTCCCACCTTTTTTTATAAAAATCTAGGCTTCTTTTCTTCTTTCTTGATACTTGGGTAGATTACTACGAGTACTTTTTTCAATATAGGCTTTGTTTTTGCATTCAGCGTCAAACCTTTCGATGCTGGAAATAGCTTCCCGGCCGATAATTTCATTAGCAGCGCAAAGAATGGCTTCTTTAAGACCTTGCCATTGCGCGAAATTTCAAGCTAGCCTTAAAGATAATTTAGTTTTGTGGATCAAATCGACTAAAGATTTTTAAGCAATAAAAAATATATTTTTAAATATTATAAAGCCATTACCCAAGAGAATGGCTAATTACTCCAAACTGCAACATATAAAGAACTTTCTACTTGTACTTAGGTTGAGTGTCTGTAGCATTCAGCATATAAATATGTATGTGTATTTACGAACATTTTTCCATATAGGGACTAAAGCGAGGAGAGCTAATACTCACTTGAGTAGACAGGCAGACGAGGGAAAGTCACAATGATTGATTGCTTGTAAAGACTCTTGCATATGTGCCCGTTGTAAATAGTATTTAGCAGAAAATGCAGTGGAGTATATAACGCGGTATGTTGAATGCTTAAGAGGCTACTTTGAATAAAAGTATGCAAGGCTATGGTAAAATGTTAAAATAACTACGCAGATATAACTGTTAATATTTTATTTAGCAAGAACTCAAGATTTCTACTATTTAATGTTTAGAGCGTGCGAGCGCAAAATATATTTCTTAATGTTTCAGAAATTTTAGAAAACTACGCAATATTTATAGGGCCTTTAAAACTTTAAAATCAAAATTATGGCTGCGCTATCCTTCTGCGCAATTTAAAACTTTTTCACTTTTCCTGCGTAGGTTGATATTTTTTGTATACAATTTTTATCTTTTTTAAACATGAATGATTTTATTGTGCCTTTTAAAAGTACGATACAATACAAATAACACCCGTTGCTGTCAGAATGCTAGAGGTTTAGGATACTCGACAAAAAGAGAAATATACAAAGACACACATGCGAGTGCGAGTAAGTATTTATATGTGCGCACATGTGCTGGCATGTGTGTTTGTGCAGCCTAAGCTCTACACAATAGCCATTCAGCCGGTCAGCCAGCCAGCCAAGCGGGCAGTGTAAAGCGCAAACATCAGCAAAATGCCAAGTTCGCCTGCCAGTTAGGGCTGTCAGCAACACATATTAAAAGGCACCAAACTAAAAAGAGCAAAATTATAAAAAAAAAAAGTAAAAGTATAACAAATATAAAAAAATAAATAAAAGCTGAAAAAGTATTGTTATAGGAAAATGCTGCAAATTCGGCAAATGTGTACCGTTCATAAATTTTCCACACGAATACACCAAATAAAAAGGGGAAAAATTTTAAAAAGAAGTAACCAAAGCATGAAAAGTAACGTATACGCAATGTATTGTCAGCGGCATTTGTCCCGTCGCGCTATAACTTTAGTCTTAAACCGGACAAAGCACCTGTGACCTGGAAAATATTTTTACTGCGATGTGGAGAAATGTACACATGGAAGGTTGAGCACAAAAGTGTGTGTTTGCGCGTTTGTCCTCTAGTACGCGTATGAGTCCATTAAAGTAGACCTATCGCGTACCGGCAGGCCTTCTTCTCTCCTTGGTTGTTTTATTTTTTGAGAGGATAATCAGGTGCGGTTATAATGCGCTAGCCAAGTGGAAACTGACCATTGACATTTTACTCGCACATTCACACACACATACAAAACTTTACTAAGGGCAAAGATGTACTATATGTCCCTAGTTTTCTCAGATATTTCAGAAAGCAGCTGGTAGAGCGACGACGAGTGACCCTCAACGCTGGGTTTCTTCACAATTGTCTGCCTTTAAAGGGTTATCCTTGAAGTAAAGTATTTGCATGTATTTCCTGTTGACCCACATTCCTCTTTACACACACATACAATTTAACGCTTTAATACATTTCAAAGCAATTCTATTAGATTTGTTGTTGCTTAAAAAATAAATAGCCCTCCTAACCACCCAAGCAAACTTCTCCACACTTTCTTCAAATTAGTTTCTTTTCTGCAATCTCGGCTACCATTTATAAATTAGCATCTTAAAGTTGCCGATTAATTGTTTTAAATGTAGCGCTCATGGGGATAGCCTTTCCATGCACAACTCGTTGAAGGCACTCGAGCCATTATTTAGTGAATTTTACTTGCTTTAGGAATCATTTACTCAAACTACGTAAAAGCTCTAGCAAATATTTAATTAATCGGCGATTTGTGAAAACACATAATGGACACAACGTCAAAATGAATCAAGTGCGTTGTCTTACAATGAAATCTTTTATACTCCCTCCCTTAACTCACTCAATTTTACTCCATTGCACTACGTGTATTTCACTTACTCGGTTGTAAATATTTACACCCATTGAAAACTGGTTACTAATCGAATGTAATCAATTATGTTGATAGATTGCCATCTTACAGATCCTTACTCACTTACTTACTTACACTACATACTTTGGGGGGGTAAATAAAGATAGCTTAACGAAAGCAAACAAAGCAAAGAGTGATGTTGTGCGTTTGCCCAGAAAAACTCATTGGCTCAATTGAATCCTTTTGTTTGTCACTGTCACGTGGAAAGTGTGCGCTAGGCGATGGTTTGGCAGCCTTTAGTCGTTGGTTGTCTGTGCAGCTTAAACGAACATCCTTGGCTACCTTTCACTTGTTCATTTCACCAATTTTTAGCTAATTGAAATTGTGCGGTATACATTAGAACAAAATACTCGCACATTATAAATTTTTGTGCTTCAAAGCTTTGTGCGCGACCGCCATAATAAAAAGTAAGCAACCTCAGTTTGATACTGCAAAATTTAAGGTAGTTGAAATGAAGAATATATGAGTATTAATTGTGGAAATTATTCAAATAGTAGTTCGATGGTTATAAGACAAGTCTGTAATAAATCATAGCAAGTATCGTTTTATGAAAACTAATAACATTAGTTGAATAAGCAGGACGGATGTTTCCACTTGCGTTTACCAAATGCAAAAAGGTTTGGAATTTACGAAATTGTGCTTATATTTTTATAGATAACGCAGTTGTAGATGGCCAACGCAAGTACCTAGTGGACTGTGTGAATCATAATTCATTGTACCTTTATATACAAATTTGCCATGGTATGCGCCATTATGCATTGGCCTTGAAAATTACGAGTTATGATTACGATTCATACATATTTATAAGTGCTTTTGTTGGGTCAGCGATCCATTTAGTACCGCCGAGAATTTACAATCTTGACGTATAACTGAGAGCATTTCGGGCCCCACTGTCATGCAGTTGTCACGATGTATGTAAGAGTGATAAGAGGAGATAATGCTATCAGGTGATTTATTCATAAGACTCTGAGCGCTGTTCAAAAGAGTAGCCACGGTGCTCAGGTGAGCGAAGAGCGTCGTTGATTGTAGCGGTATTTTATTGTGACAGGAAGAGCGCAGCCACTACAATGACTTTTATTAAATTCCACATTGGTAAATTCACATATTTTATTTTTTTACAAAAGTCAGAATTACTTTAAGTTATTTTTAAATAATTCATCAGTAATAACAAGTTATGAAAAAAACAAACCAAAAATACAATAGTATTTTTAACATCACATTAAATACATCTCGTACTTAAAAAAAAAGCATTAGGTACACATTGTAAACATTGCATTTCCTACTATTTTAAAATTAAGTGTTACGATATTAAATATCAATATCGATTTAAAAAGGTAGGTACTACTGTGGGCAAAAAGTAAGGTGAATTTGGTTGTAAAATGAAAAATCTTTATTTATTCTTGTAAATCAATTTCATCCCCTTCAAAATAATCCCCTCTCGATTAAATCCACTTATGCCAACGATTTTTCTAATCCCCGAAAGTTTGGCCAGGTGGAAGGAACTCATAGTGCACCACACCATGAAAATCGAAAAAAACTGTCATCATGACCTTTATTTTTGAACGACTTTGACGTGCTCTTTTCGGTCTGACCTCGCCTTTAGCACGATATTCGCTTGATTGGTCGGTTGTTTCAGGGTCGTTAGCATAAATCCAAGTCTCATCGCCCGTAATGATGCATTTGAGCTTGTCCTGATAGTCTGAAAGCATTGTTTCACACACATCAACGCGACGACTTTTTTCCAAGAAATTGAGAGTTTTCGGTACCAAACGAGATTTGACTTTTCGTAGGCCCAAATGGTCTTTCAAAATGGTTTTCACAGATCCTTCTGATATTCCGATCATATCAGTAAGGTCTTTAACAGTCAGCCGACGATTTTTGAGCACTAACTCCTTCACTTTATTGACGTGTTGGTCATCTGTTGACGTCGATGGTCGTCCGGAGCGCTCCAAGTCATCAACACGTTCTCGACCCTCTTTGAAGCCTTTGTACCACTTATAAACATTTTTCTGCGACATGGTCGAATCACCAAATGTCTTCTGCAACATGCTAAACGTTTCCGCAGCCGAAATTTCATTCCGCAAACAAAATTTGATGGCACTTCTCTGCTCAATCAAATCAGACGTTGTAAAAATCGAAAAATGCACTCTTGGTCGTTTGGTAAAAACAAGCGTAAATATATTACTGATAATGACATTCACATGAAAGTTGGCCCAGATGTTATTAACAGTGCTGCCAACTCATGAAAAAAATAACTACAGCGAAATTTTAATCCCGCGAAGTTTGAATTCAATTTACTTTTTGCCCACAGTAGTATATCAAGTTTGTCATCTACACAAAAACCTTCTACAATATCATCATTATTGTTGCAATCATAAATATCTTTTCTCATCAGCTTTAAAAGATCGTCTTTTATTATAAAATGTATGACAACTGTTGCTCAAAACACGCTCTATTTAAGAAAAAAAAATATAAAGAAACGGAAATGCGGAATATTGTATGTTCAAGTATATAAGACAAAATAAAACGTCCAATTAACCTAAATGAATTATAGATGGCGCAAAGACTCGCAGACGAAATTGTTCCGTACTGTTGCATTGTCCAACACCTCCCCTCGAAGAATTCCGGATGCGGTAACAATCAATTCGCATCAACCATACCCAGATCTGTGATGCACCTCTAGTGTTTTTCGGCAGGTAATCCTTTTGCGAGCACATCTGCAGGTATATCTTCAGTTGGCATAGAGTTTAGTACGATATGGCAGTTTTGATGTTTTTCGCGTATGAAGTGGTGACGTACATCTATCTATATGTTTGCTACGCGAGTGATAAGCGCTGCTCTGCACTAACTTTTGTGCACTTTGGTTGTCATTATAGATTATAATTGAGCTATCCTTTAATCCGATTTCCCTTAGGGGTTTACACAGGTATAGAGCCTCTCATGTTGCTTCACATAACGCCATATACTCGGATTAGTGCTCGACAGTGAAACAGTCCTCTGCTTGCGTGCCTCCCACCATATTGCTGCTCCAGCTAATATAAAGGCGTAACCAGAATACGATCGCGCCCCGATCTGCATCAGCAATTGCATGCAATTTTGTATTTGATTCTTTGTAGAAAATGCCGTAGTTTATTGCACCTCTTAAGTATCTTAAAACACGCTTAGCTGCCTTCCAATGAATTTCGGTGTAGTTCGAGTTGAAATGGAAAATGAAAATAAATGCTAAAAGCCAAGTCAGGACGCGTTGTAATAGCCAAGTATAATAAGACACGAATCAAACTTTGATATGGATATTTTTTTATTTCAGTTTCATCACGTACAGCGGGTTTTTCTATTGTAGTTCAGTGTTGAATTCTAGTGGAGTTTTGACTGGTTTGCAGTCCTCCATATTAAAATGTTTTAAAAATAGGCTCTGGATAATCACGTTGATTTAGGAACACACTGTACTTTTTGAGGTCTTGGTGAAATTCAAATTCCAAACAAGTTTTTACTGGACCTTTGTCCTTCATATCAAAGCTTGCGACGAGAGACTGTTTGATTTCAATTAAGAGCGACTGCTCATTTGTAGGTATTAACAAATCGCCCACGTAAACGGTAATCAGCGCAAGACACGAATTCTTACGCATTATAAAAAAGGCATGGATCACATTTAGGTGAATAAAATCCTATTTCACGTAATTTAGTGCTCAATTTCTGGTACCACTGAAAACCAGATTGTTTTAACCCATAAAGCGATTTTCGCAATTTGCATACGGAGTTCTTGTTTTCGGATAAAGCTGTCAACCATTTGTGTTCTATAGCTCGAATTTCACTAGCTTTGGGATCAGCTGGGTCCGGAATCTTACCTGACCTGACCTTTTTGAGGATCACATCCATATATTCTGGTATTTGCATATAAACGCTTTCATCTAAATCACCATTCAAATAAGCGGTGATGACATCCATTCGGTGTATCTGAAGATTTATTTCCGCTGCCAAAGCTGCCATTGTTCTGGTTGATGTCAATCGCATGACTGGTGAGCATGTGACATTGAAATCCTCCCCTGGACGTTGCGAGCACCCCTTTGCATGCCTTTTTCTTGTTGCCCTCTTTTGTTTGAAAAACAAATCGATTGCCAATAATCTTTCGCTTGAAAGTTTGCTCCACGATGTCCCATGTTTCATTCCAACTCTGTGCGATGTACTCATTTTCAACAGCTACTTGCCATGCTGCTAGTTCGTTGCTGCTAAATGCTTATTCCAGTGTCACTGGATCTTCACACGTTACCATATTCACAATCTTCAAAATCAGAGCTCGATTCTGTCACACCGTCATTCGCTTGTTCGTTTGTGTTACTGACCGCCTTTTGATATATCTTTCGAGATCGTCCCCTTAAGCCAACTCTCATTAATCTTGGCCTATCTGTGCCGTATCTCGATTTCGAAGAAGGAGATGCATCTTCACTTTCCCATTCACATACTGATTTTTCAGCCATTTCTTCGCAACAAGTTTCGTTTCTAACTTTCAACTCCAATTCTATCTCTTTTTTCTTGTTATCAGATTTGTGGAACATTTCTTAAAAGAACTTGATATCGCGGCTCACCAGAATTTTTGCTTTTTGGGAGACCAGAGTCGATAAGCTTTAGCCTCATTTGAATATCCAACTAAAATACACTCTTCAGATCGTGGGTCAAGTTTACCAATTTGGTTGCCTTTCATCAAAACGTAACACTTAGCACCGAGGGGTTTGAAATGAATAACTGTGGGGGTTTTCCCCGGCCATAGTTTCAACGGTACCTCACTTTTAAGAACTTTAGTTGGGCACCTATTCTTGATACAGTTCGCTGTGTTAATTGCTTCTGCCCAAAATGTCCCTGGTAGATTCGCCTGCGACAACATGCATCTAGACAATTCCAAAAGCTTTCTATTTTTTCGTTCTGCGATGCCGTTTCGCTGTGGTGTATAAGGCGCACTAAGCCGCCTCCTAATTTTTTTGAATTATATTTTGTCGTTAAAACTAAATTTAAATTAATTAAATTAAAAATTAGTAAAAACCAAAATTTTAAAATTGTTAATGAACCGTTTAATTATTTCCGAAATCGAAAATATTTCACTTTAAAAAACTCATTACCAAATTTTCTACATTGAATAAATCCAACAATTATTAATTTTTTCCAATATTTTTTTTTTATTTTTTGTTTTTTTTTTTTTTAATTTACTTGCCGGCAATGACAAGGTAGCCGGAGTTAATAGATTCTTGTCGTCCAATCAGTTTCCATAACAAAAACTATTTTTGGTAGTATTTTTTAAAGATTCGATGAAACTCACTGTTTTCTGGTTAGACTGATTAATATTTGGGGTAGCATAATAAAGATGCAAAAGCTAGTTTGTATCCCAGTAAGACAAGTCTGAAACTGAATGCCTAGCACCACAGCTTTTGAATCCTTTTATTTAATGTAATCTGTTTTCTAACATTTGGCAATATTTGTACTTAAAACTAAAATATTTTATTAGTCATGCATGGATGAAAATTTTTACTTATTACTAACGCTTGATATAATTTTTAAATGGATTTAAGTTTTATATAATACAATTATACACTGTAACTATAAATGTCTCTTCAACATTATCGAAGCTTATGTTGGCGCAGGACGAAGATGCCTATTCTTACATATCTGGAGCCAAGATGTAAGAAGCCGGTTGTCTAAGCTTCTCCATTGATATGTTTGACTTCGTAGGAGGTACGAAGTTTCAGTTGAACCAGTTCTTCATAATTATAGAACCAGAATGCTTATCGATACTCGTGCCTACTTACTACTGACTATACTTTTTTTACTTACTGCTAATTAATTAATCTTAACAGCCATACACATTTTAAACCCCTTAAATTGGTATAAGATCGCTGTAACTTCCGCTAACTAACGGAGGAGTGCCCTCCCCACTTCGGGCATTTCATCCGCAACCAAATAAATAACAATCAAAGTACATTTGTAATACCCCTGCGAATGCTCAAAAGCAGATTGTCTTCATTGCTTCTACGAGCTTACAAATAAAATTCTTACAACATTTTTTGCATTAACTTTTTTCCGCTATCATGGCATCTTAATTCCGATGATACGACACACCGCGGCCCCATCCTTGTTTCTACCAGCACTTACACACCAATTTGTGGATGTCTCCATACATACCTACAAGTACATGTATTGGTGTGAGTTTACTTGCAGCATTTAGATACAAATTGTACTCGTACCTATTTATTTTTTTATTTTTTATTTGTTCTGTTTATTTTTAGTATGCTTTTCTGCTGCTTTTATTTCCATATCGTTTCGCAGGGGTTTGCTGCTGACTTATTTCGCTCCATTATGATACTTGATTGCCAGCAGCAACAACAATAATAATTCTTTCACTTTTAAGACTCTGCAAGCGAATGCCGTCACACCTACGTACCTTTTCCAGGAGCGCCACTGTCATCGTCAGTCGTCGCGACGATAAGTATCTTCACGCGTCCAATACACAAAAACTGCACTGCACTGCCACTAGATCTTCCCCTTCTCCCGCCCTTCTGTAATCAGACGCCACGACCCACCCACCTTGAGACTTAAGTAAGTTTGTGGTGGCGGCAGTGTAAAAGTAAACTGAGCGAATTTAATTTAATTTCGAGCTTCTTGATTTCTTTCGTATGTTTGTATATTTATGTGTATATGAGCATTCGCATGGATGCATGCATGAAGGGAGGCGAAGTACATAAGTTAGCAGGAAAATTGTGCACTACCGTGGAATTGGTACTACTGTAGCGTCCAGCAGCTGGCAGTGGCAGCAGATAAAGAATAGGAAGAATCAGTTGTTGCCTGCAGAGGTAAAAGCGATGATTCTTTTTTGTGGTGGGGCTGTGGTGGCAATTCCTTGAATTGGCTGCTTGAATTAATGCATATTTAAGACTAAATAAACGTGTCAGTGACGTTGGTGAAATAAAAGGCGACCACTGTCTTGGCCGAACTGGCAATAGATCTGCCTATTCGCGTGCCAATTCAATTTCGGTCGAGTCATTCCCAAGCTCACACGCCGAAAAAGTCATTTAATAGGAATACGGCAGTGAAAAAATATTTCGTCTGCAACCTTTAGTATCATAGCTCTCTGCCTGACATTTGTTCCGCTGGAGTGCTTGCCACTTGCGCTATTTGAGTGGGGAAAACGATGTGTTCTTACCTTGACAGTACGCAGCGATTGCTTTCCGGTGAATGCAATATGGTGGCTTACGTAATTTGAAGTGGTAGTGAAGTTTGTGCAGTGGTTTTACAAACTTTTAATTACTTTGAAGAAATCAGTTGATTTGTAATTCAATTGTTGTCTCTAGAGCCAAGGTGAATGTGCACTAAGATGGTAATAGAGCTGCACGAAAGACTACGGAAAAAATTGACGACGCCACAATGTTCGTATGTGTGTGTGTGCATTACATGTAGGTGATATGGTAATGAAAAGCTGTTTCTAATAAGAATTATCTGCCCTCCGTTTGTGAGACAACATCACCAGTACTCCAAAAGTTGGAGGAGAAGTTTGACCAAACACCTTTCATTGATGAATGCGACAAATAATTATATACTGTAGTATGTCTGTCTGATTGAAGCTTCTTTTCACAATTCGCATTGTGCAATTTGTTAGTTTTGTGAGAAATTTAGAAAGCCCATGCTGTTTTTACAAAATGAGTTCCGTGTATGGAAAACGTTTTGAAGCAGTGTCCTCACATAGGACGAGCATCTGCAACATAATATTTGAAGAAGTCGAAGACGTTCATAACTATAAGGAAAGAGGTGCAATGGCATACCAAAGTTAAAAACGTTGACGACTACCGCGGTCGAGGCCAAACAGAAAAAAATACTTTTCCAAAGCGATTACCTGCAGAGGACCTTTACCTGCAGAAGACCTCAATTTCCGGATCACATTGAAGAAACCGCAGTTCCCATTATCACACATTGAAAACAGACTTGCATGGGCTAAAACAAATTCTGAATGGAATTAAGCAAACTTAATAATCACGGATGAATCGTCTTTGTAGATCGATAGTTGCATACGTCGGTTCTGGCGCACTGCTGATAATCGAGAATTTTAACGAACTGTTGAGTATCCAGGTAAGGTTCATATTTGAGGCTGCTTCTCCGACAAAGGATTTGGCCGTTCATTTGGACTTACCGCCAATTTGAATGTAGTTTTTATGAACAAAATTCACGAGAAGCCATTATTAACGTCAGCTCCGAAGATGTTTAAATTAACTAGCCAACCTTGGGATTTACAAGAATACAACGATCCCAAGCATATAAGCCGAAGGTGTGTAAAGAGGAAACAGCAAAATGGGAATGAAATTTTGGATTGTCCTTCACAATCGACTAATGCTAATACTATTGAAAATATTTGGGCAATAGTTAAGCAAAAACTCAAAGGAAAACAAATTGTCAAGGAGCCTCTATTGATTTGGAGCCGATTACCTCTATAACTTGCTCAGAAATTAAAACAAAATAAGACTCGTAGATGTGAAGCCCTTATTGCTAAGGGTGGTGACTATACATTTCATTGAATACTTGGTGTATAATAAATGTTATAAGCTCATACAATATAGTTTGCTAGAATCGCATTGGTCAAATAGTTTCCAAGTTAAGGCGGTCACGATTCTATATATTAGGCAGACTGTAAATACTTAACATTTTTATTATATTACTTAGCGTATTACTTTGGAAAATTGTTTGATAGATAATTGATCTTAAAACGATGGTATATATCTATGTTCCTATTTCCGTTTAAAGATGCACTTTTCTTAGGTTTCAATCTGGAGCCCACAAAATCTAATTCAACTTAAAACAATATGGATTTTCTAACTTTTAGAGTCAAGAATGAACACTTTCATTATATTTCGTATGAAACCTCAAAACGTTGATCTCCTATTCCCCCAATGCCTTTGTGACTGACCTGATTAAACATTGCACGAAATCAAAATTAATTATTTTCGTTACAACACGGTTCAATTGAATTGCTCTTGTCTTTTATTTATGCTTTTTTCCAAGTTGTTCCTTCTTCTTCTTCTGCTCCTTCGAGCAGTCAAATTTGCCTCTCGCAACTACAGTGTTGCCTAGTTTTGGATATAAAAAACCACTAAAAAGTATTCAAAGAAAAGAAAATACCAAATTTTTATTAAAATATTTAAAGAACTTTGTACGCGTTACAAATTTATCGTGTGCGTTCTTTCTAAATAAATGTGTTATGGTTATGTACAATGGACTATATGAAAAAAACAGAGTTTTCAAAATCTTATTCTTATATTTACAAGTTATGTTAAGATTATATTAAAAAAAAAGGTTGAAAAACACTTGATATGTTTGAGGTTATGTAACAAGATAAGGTACTCCACTTTCAAAAAGGTCTTTATGGTTTCTTCAGTATTATCTGTTGTTTTTCCCCCCTTTTTTGTTTTACTATGAATACACCTCTATAACTTTAATTCGTATTCTGTAAACGCAAAGGTTTCTACAGATTTATAAAAAGGTTTCAAATGTTAAGAAGAAATGTGAGAAGATCAAATATTCTTGCATAACCTCGAAAGGAGCAAAAGATGAGATTTCCACTTTCAAAACAACTAATTTGCAATATCACGAAATCTCAGCTGGCAGCTTTTTTTTTATTATACATTTTTTGTAACCTACAATTTTGGTAGCTTCAGAAAAAAAAAAAAACAAACTGCAAACCCAAAACTTTCCGCATTTTGGTTATAAACTAAATATACTACACAATGCATTAAATTTATTGCAAGAAGAAAAGGGTTCGTCACGCTCTCTCTGATGGGCACAATCTTGTTTCTATCATTCTTGCAATAAGTTTTTGTTCAGATGGCAACGAAATAACATGAGCGAAAATTGTGTTGATTTTTTTCGTATATCACTAACACAACCTAATTTTTTCGTAAACAAACCGCTGTCACATTCTCTGTTAGGTCAGCAAATCAGCTGATTCCTTTCAAATCGCTGAGAGCTGGATAACGGTCTGATGTCAGTCACACCTTCTGAATTTTCTCGACCATTTCGCTCGGTTGTGTTTGGCCATTGAAAGTAAGTAAACTTACTAAATGGTTTGCACAAGGAACGTGTCGAGCGATAGTTTGTCATTCTAAATGCAAGCATAGGTATATACAAGGTGAAGTCCAAAATAAACAAGACTGAGCTAAAATAGGAACGACAGGATCATTGTTCTGATCACTTCGAGTTTATTTATTCAAAATAGTCCCCTGGTCTCGATACACTGTTTATCGCGATCTAAAGGCAGGCTTTTAGAAAGACTGTTTCATGGATGTTGGAACAAGCCTTTTGGATGGCCTCTATGGCCACAAAACGTTTTCCTTTCATGGCCAAATGCAATTTTCTGAATAGGTAGAAGTCACAGGGAGCCATATCAGGTGAATACGGTGAGTGATTGATGGTTAAAATGCGATTTCTTGTCAAAAAATCAGTCACGAGAGTGGATCGATGAGATGGTGTATTATCAGACAATAAGCGCCAGTTTCCTTCTTCGCGGTATTCAGGGCGAATTCGACAAATGCGATGCAACAAACGCTTCAATACGCCAAGATAGAAAATTGCACTGACGAGCTCCTTGTGGACAATTCTCTTGGAATCGTAAAACAAATCAGCATCGACTTGATTTTTTTCCAAACGAAATTTTTTGGGTGGTGCCTTGTCTGGGGATTCCATTCGGCACGTAGACGCTTAGTTTCAGGTTCATTTTGGAAACACCACGTTTCATGGCCAGTTACAATATTGTAAAGGAAGTTCTCGTCTTTTCTCGCGTCTTTAATGAGGTTTTCGAATGTTGAATTCTGAGCAATTTTTGGTCCTCAGTTAACTTGTGCGTAACACCTTCCGTAAGCCCAAATGATCAGTTAAAATGAGATAAATCGATGTTTTGGAGATATTCAACTCCGATTCCATGAATTTCAACGATGATTTCGGTTCATATTTGATAAATTTACGAACAAATTCGATGGAGATTTCGATAGATACTGATTTTGGGCGGTGATTACTAATTTTGTCATTTATGTCCTCACAATCATCTCTGAAACGTGTAAACTACTCATGAACTTTGGCCCGAAATAGACAATCATCACCTAAGAGGTTTTCATCAATTCAAATGTTTCGGTAAACATTTTACCGATTTTAAAACAAAATTTGATCTTTGTCTGAAAATCATTTTTGAACCGATGACACAAACATACTGACAATTTAGACGCAATAAGTTCGTTTCCACTGAACCAAATGTCACCAAGCTTTCACTAGAAGTCAGGTAGGGATGTAACTTCCAACGCACTAATTTATTAAAAAGATGACGACAACAAAAACATGTTTATGATGCCAGTCTTGTTTATTTTGGACTTCACCTTGTAAATAATATACATATAGCTGTACAATAATGATATAGTTTCATGTATAATAAGTTTTATATACAGTTCAGTTCTTGATTTGTTTATGATGAAGTCCAAGCTTCTGTCTACGTTCTCAGGGTTTAGAAAATATGAAACTGCTGTACTCCGGTATATTAGACCGATGTTCTAGAATTTGCAAAGAGGTTCCCATTATAGAGACGTTCAGGGATATACCAGACATCCGCGTAATCTTCTCCAGAGTAAAC
Source organism: Anastrepha fraterculus (assembly GCA_037575425.1). Taxonomy (NCBI): domain Eukaryota; kingdom Metazoa; phylum Arthropoda; class Insecta; order Diptera; family Tephritidae; genus Anastrepha; species Anastrepha fraterculus. The sequence goes on from JAYXIM010002889.1 coordinate 243,538, forward strand.
ACGAATGAACTTGAGGCAAATGGGTCACTTTGCTTTACCCCCGTGCTAGGTTTATTTGTGGTATTCGCTATTTGAATGTGCTAATTCAACAGGATGTAACAAGCTTAAGCAGAATATTGAAATCATAAAGTACGTTACACAGTTTTCGTCTATCAACAGAATAAAAAGTTTGCTGATATCTATAAATGGATGTGACAGAGTAAAATGGGAGAAGGAAAATATCTGGAGAATTGATGATCTTTCTTTTTCGAAATCTGCCTGATAGGGGCCAATTATATCGCGCAGATTTACTTTAAGCCTTTCATTTAGCTGATAAGATAGTAATATTACTTTGTGCAGTACAGGAAATAGAAAGTGAAAATAATATTTTCTACAAGCTCCTATTCATATAATTATTTTCAAAAGACATTTATAGCATTTTTCAGAATTATATTTAAATCCTAGTTCTATTTACAGTGCGTGTTCATTATTATTTCCGCGTTGGTTGCATGAAAAATGTTCAACATTTCCGCCTGCCAACAGCCACATGGCTCATATTCATACACACAAACATAAAGTCACTTACACTCAGTCAGGGCGGACAATCATTTGTCATAGGCGCAAAGAGAAGGAATTATATTTTTTTTAATGAGCAGCAAATTTTATTGCGCATAACAGGAAAATACGGAAATTTAAATTAATTACAACATCCTCATAGTTGAATCGGAATCGGACTTGGCGTACGGCAGCGGCAACGTGGCCACGTGGTTAGTCTGGTTAGCTGACCAAAATTGGAAGCGATACATGGACGCGCAATGCAAGCCGCCGACGACCGACGGTGTACATTTGAAACGAAGAGGGGTGGTGCGGGGCGAATATTAAAGGCCCTTCCGCAACGACAAAACATGTCCGAAATGACTTCCGTTTAGGTGCGTGCATTTAAAATGGCATTTCATAGCATATTATGTGAAATAGACGGTCAGGCAGGCAGCGTTGTAGGCTTTGCAATGTCGCAGATGGAAAACTAAACTTTTTATGCTAAATTTAAATTTTACTTATTCTTTCTGTGCGCTGATAGAAAATTCAAAAGTGCAAAAGTTTTCGGAAAGGTTGTCATAAAAGTTTTCTTTATTTTTAGTTTTTTTTTCTGTTCAAACCCTGAGTCACCTGCCGTCGTTCTCACTACATACTACCAAACATAAACTCCCTTCTCTTTGGTATTATTTCGCAGGCGGAAAATCACAATCCACTGTCGTATAAATTGAGCAACTTTTCCTTTTTATTGTTTCTACGACGACTCACTTAATTCACTTTTGTTTCTTGCAAATGTATTTTTATATTTTTTTCTTTCTTTATTCACGGCAATTGGACCTCATCAGGTACGCGTCCACCTTCCGGGCACTAACCTGCTCACTTTATTTGAATAGTCCAAGAACATTCGACTCAATTGAATTTCCCTGCAGATTCTTTCATCTGCTATTTATATTGAGAATTCCAAAGGGATGCGGGTTAGCCAACGCTAACGCATTTGCATCAACTTTTATTTTAGCCCGCACTTTGGGACTTGTTACGCTTCGGATTCAGTTTACAATTGTTATTCCCAGTATTGCTATTTCATTTCTACTTGTAACTGTCGTTGTTGTTGCTGCTGATTACGTTCGCAATGATTCTATGGTAATTTCGGTGATTCTCTTACCCCGCCACCCCCATCGTCTTGAACAGGTTCTTTTGCCATTTGAATTTGGCCACCGCTTTAAAGTGAAACAATGAATGGCAGCATGGGTGAATGAAACAATTGCCAATTGAGAGCAGCGCCAAGTGATTCCGCACAGCTGCTTGAAATTCAATACTCACCGCTGGCAGTGGTTAAATTTTATGCGTGGCAGGACAATGAATGAATGCCGCAATGCAATGCATTGGAGCGAAATTGATTTCGTCTGGAGACATTCTCAATTCACCTTTGACCCGGCCACACCGTTTGAAATTTTGCTTTTGGCGATTTTCGTTTTTTTATTCGAATTTTTTTTGCTGTAATACTCTGTCCTTTATTTTAAGTATTTATTTGATTACCTGTTTTTGGTATACACAAATTGGCTTATTTTTGTCTCTGTTGAATGTGATTCCCCTTGAAACAATACAATAGAAATTGACTCATAACATATCCACAGTGCCAGTAAACTCTTTCTTATAAAGAGAAAAATCGGCAAATTTACGTAAAAAATTAAATCACAGAACTAAAATTTGTTTAACAGCGTTAAAACATAATTTCTTTTCGAAATATGTGCTAATACAAGGTTAATACAAGCAAAATTAATCCCCCTACCGAAAGATTTATAATTTTTGCAAATGGCGTGGTACATAAATCACGTTTTCAAGCAACTGGTTCTGTTACAGATAGAAAAGGACTGGCAGACTAACGACTGAACTTTGCTGCTGCGGCGCAGACTGTTGCTGAACCACCTTCAGCGTCGATACCTCGACGTTATTAACAATTAGGCAATCATGAATTGACTGAATGGCAGATTTTACCCACAAACGTGCTCATGGTGGACATAGAACTGGCGTAATTTTTCACATATAATTATTAAGAGGCGTATTTTGAATAAAAATAGTGAAATCTAAAAGAATTTAAATTTGTACATGTTTTATTTTAAAGCAACATCTAGGCGTATCTTTTGAAATTCCCCTGCTTTCAAAAATTTAATTTGGTATAGTCACGAAGTGATTTACGATTTTTTCTTTCATAGAATTGTTAATGAATTTTATACTTATATATTCTCCGGCTTTGTATCTTTTCGGCACAATTCCAGAGCTTGACCATTCCTTAGACTTCATATTGCAAGTAATTTCATACCAAAGACTTAATGGCATCTGAATTTCCTCAAAATATCCTCCAAGTGGGAAAAGAAAAGTTTTTTAAAGCCAAGGAGGTCATGTTTATGCTCACGCTTTAAATATCTACTTATATTTTAGCTACGATGATGAGCTGCAAAATTTAGTGTGTCAGAAAACCCAGCATGGGTTTTTTCCTGAACCCCTGGTTTTTTTCAAGCGAGAAATCATGTAAACTTCTGCTGAGACTTCACAAAAAATAATTTAATGACAAAGTATTGAAAAATGGCACTAAAAAGTACTGGGTCCTGGTAGCACTCGTCACAGGTATATACGAGTACATAATGCTTTTAATTTCAACTTGAGCCAATATAATAGGTAGCTTAATATTGCATCTCACTACTAAATTTACTAAATATTGATCTCGGTTACTTTGAACATAATGCTAGTGTTGGACACGCATTAAGAATTTAGAAACAATTCTATATAAAGTGCCCATAAGGGTTTGTTTTAGGTCCCTTTCTCTGAAATCTTATATACCAAGATGTTTTAAAACAAAATCAACTCCATTTATTCACGTTAATTGTTTAAGTTGTTGAGCGCTTTATAAAGGGTTTTCCAAAAACAGGTTTTATTCTGAATATCCCGCTATTTCGGTAGATGTCACTTTTGAAGCTGTCATTTTTTGAAATTTGACAAGTAGAAACTACGCCATTAATAAAAATGGAACGATACACCCTTAAACAACGCATTGAAATTATTAAAATTCACTATAAAAATGGTGAAAATTTGGCAGTGATGGTTCGTAAAACTCGAACATTTTTGGGTCATCGTGAATCACCTTGTCGGACCGCAATACAGAAACTGGTGAAAAAATTCGAAATTCGGGACAAGTTAGTGAGGTGAAGAATAAAGCCCGTACATGTCGTCAAGAACAGCCGAAAATATTGCTGTTGTAGCCGAAAGTGTTGAAGTGAAGAAAGCCCAAGTTTGTTCATTCCTCGTCGTTCTTCGGAACTAGGCATTCCATACGTCATTACACCGTATTTTGCACAAAGATTTGGGCTTAAGGCTTATAAAGTCCAGTTAACACAAGAACTTCAAGCCAGCCGATCATCAACAACGTCGTGCTGATGGGGTCGTTGAAATGCATGAAAATGATCCGGATTCCATCGAAAAATCATCTTGAGTGATGAGACCCATTTCCACCTCGGTGGCTTCGTCAACAAGGAAAATTGTCGGATCTGGGGCTCAGAAAATCCAAGAATTATTGTTGAAAAGCCTCTCTATCCTCAAAGTCTGACTGTTTGGTGCGGTTTATGGTCCAGCGAAGTCATTGGACCTTCCTTTTTCGAAAATGGAGCAACAGTTACGGTGAATGGATTGCGCTATCGATAGATGATTAACGATTTTTTATGGCCGGAATTGGATGGTATTGATCAGAACAACTTTTATTTTCAACAAGACGGCGCCACGTGCCACACAAGCAACGAAGCCGTTGATCTTTTACGGAAATAATACCTCTTATTTGGAAAACCCTTTAGTAGTGACTGTAAATATCTAAAGAATCTTCACTGAACTTGCACGGAATCTACTCACCGGGTACATCAATGGTTCTTGACAATGGACTAGAAAGCCAAAGTTTTATTCAAGAAAAATTCGAGAAGTATGTATGTACAAGATTGTAAGATCTTGAGAAGACGATTGTAAGACCTTCTTCCAATATCCCTTCCAATATTACGCTATAGGACTTGACATTGATGGGAAGTTCACAAAACTACATAAATGGAGCTGCATCCGCCCCAGCCTGCATCATCGTTTTGTGGGGGTAATCAACTTTGCAATTTTATACATTGGTTCATACCTTATGTGATAAAGGAAGAGGGTTCAATTTTAAATTTTGCGATATTTCTATCGAAGGTTTGGTATTGCTTAGCATAAACTTACGAATGCCGTTTTCACTTACTATCTATATTTTTCTTTTTTCAGTGAATATAGAAATTAATTTGGCCTAAAAGATGGAATTACAATAAAACTATTTTCATTATTCTTTTACTGTGTCTCAGTATTGGGCGCAAAATGCATGTGTAAAAGGTGATCCTCGTGTACGCAACTATCCAAAAAGTATCCTGTGATGCCGAAAGCACGATATACAGTCTGGGTCAGAAAAAAGGAACCGCGATTATTTATGAAGTATAAAAAATATATATTTAAAATTTTCTTACATGAAAGTATGCATAAAACTACGAGGCGCAACTACTCAATAAGCCGTGCAGTTTTCATCGTTGTCGAGTATAGCCTACCATCTTCTTCATGCTTTGAACCAGTTTTTTTGCGTAGCTCGTCGACAAACGACGAGTTGCTTTAAATCATGGGCTGGCCTTCCGGCAAGATGCGTTTTCATAGTTCCCACACATTTTCAATGGGGTTGGCGTCTGGGGACTGGGAAGGCCAGTTTTGTACACCTTAAGCCGCTGATTCCACATCACAACAAACTTTTTTTTATTTTTTAATTACTTCTGAAGCCGCGGCGTAAGAAAATTTCGGTCCTTTCGATTTCATGCATAAAAATCTCACCCATTTTTGTTCGGTTGTGTTTACGGCAAAGTTTCGAACGCCACTAACCTGAGTTAGCACTGGCCCTTGAGTGGGACTAAGCAGCAGCAAAAAGCAGAACGAAATATATCTTGAAGTTACAAAATAACCGGTTATTTTCTTCGGACACAGACTGTATGTGCTATAGATAACTTAAATAGCTTATTAGAACCAAGTATTGATACAAGTTGATACATTTTGAGAAGTTATTCTTGGACAGGTAATCAAAGATATAACCAAGGAGCAGAAATAATACTTCACTAAAGTTTCAGTATCCAATACTATTAATCACCTCTAAGCTCCTTTCATTTCCCTTCAAACATACAAGACCACCTCTTTGAGTGCAAGTCAGGCGCCGAGTACGTCAAAGCGCCGGAAATCAAGTGTACATCAATAGAGTTGCTGACAAGTCTATTAGGTGTGTGAGTGAGTGCATACTTGTGTGGGTGCATGTGTGGTCAAGCAGGCGAACGAATGTCTTAAGTACTCAAGTGAAAGAAGTCGAGCGTAAAAGGAATGTCCTGTTTGCAAAATCAACGCAAACACATATACACTTGAGCACAACCAAAATGCAACTGGACGGGCATCTTAAAAGCAAGTGTGAATATTTTGAAGCACGCTTGTTCTCGTGAGTATGCATGTGCGCGTGTATGGAATGTGCATAAAAGTCATTCATTGCAACAATGTGAATAACAGTGATGATGAGAGAATTTAGCTGTCGGGCGAAAACTTTTACTTTGTGATAGAACACACACACACAGGACTCCATGCACGAAACTGATCTAAACTCTATATATGTATGTGCAACTGTTGAATGTTTATTAGATGGCAATGGATGCAGGCAATCATATGTGAATCTAGAAGCACCGAAAGGACATTTGCAAAACAGGATGTTAATTTTGGGTGCACGAAAATGGAATATTTGTATAGTAGGGTGCTACTTAAGTGGCTGGAGAATGTGTAGAGCTCGTAAAAACTTTTTATCTCAGTTTCACATAAAAATTTAAAAATCTAACGGTACCCTGAGTATATTTGGCAGCGTAGTTTTTTAATAATATATTTGAAAACCTTTCTAAGTTCTTTCTTTTTGCTCAAGCATATTTTATTTTCAGTACATAATTAGAGTTCCATGCTTTTCTAAGGTGATTTTGAATGTCTATTTTGCCTCAAGTAAAACTCACTATCTAAAAAGTTTTGGTTTCTGACAGCTATAAGAACAACTGAAAATGCTCGTTTTCAATTTTGTGTGAGGTGAAATTTAACGAGTGAAAGAGCATAAGTTTGCTAGTATGTGCCGAAAAGATTGATATGATCGGCCTTAACAACCAGGCCACTACTTCTGCGTTCTCTACACTAGATGAATCAAGCGGGTCTGGTAATTAGACGAATGCAAAATGAAGTACGTCTTGCCATCAAGCAAACTATTAGCGCACTCGCCTTCGGTTTGCACTTCTCTGTTTATAGTTATGTTTTGAAGTACGAAGCTTTAGAGTTATTTGGCTTCACTGACATATCTACTAGGCGCCTGCTAGTACGAGGAAAAAACGATTGGTGAGTTTTGTTGAATTCGGCGGCTACTGCGCTAAACATAAATAATAAGAAGATGAAGTTAACAAAAGTATTTATTCTCCCTCGTAACAAAACAAAATATTCTGATTTAAAGAGGCAGCCCGAGTAAACTATTTGGACATCAATCGCTTTACATTCTGTTGGAATTGAGACTAGTGCACGCATGCCTTAACAACCTAAGCCAAGCCTTAGTACAACAAATACAATTGTACTCTGTTAGGCTTCGGGCCACTCTGCAATAAAAGGTAATGAACTTACTAGGGCGGGGTTGGCAGCAGATTTTCATGGTTAAGAACCATTCTGTGGTGTCAACTTGTCAGAAGTTAATGGCAGGGTAAACAGTTGGGCGGCCGCCGTAGCCGAATGGGTTGGTGCGTGACTACCATTCGGTATTCATAGAAAGAACGTTGGTTCGAATCTCGGTGAAACCAAAATTAATGAAAACATTTTTCTAAAAGCGGTCGCTCTCGGCAGGCAATGGAAAACCTCCGAGTGTATTTCTGCCATGAGAAAGCTCCTCATAAAAATATCTGCCGTTCGGAGTAGGGGTGAAACTGTAGGTCCCTCCATTTGTGGAACAACATCAAGACGCACGCCACAAATATATATATATATATATATATATATGGGGCATTCTTTCTCAACGGGAGACCCCTATCTGTCCAAAAATGTTTTTGACCTAGAGAGTTCTAATAGGGCTTAAAATTTAGCTCTTTTTATCTACTTTTCAATACAGAGTGGCCAAAAACGAAATTCAAGATGGCTCATTTAATATGGCTAAAAATGTAATCAAAATTCATTAAATTCATTGTAATAACCTATACCAAAAAAATTCATTTCAACGGAAAGAGTTGTACGAGGTCTCAAAATTTAGCTAATAAAGTTTACTTTAAAATACAAAATGAAAAATTTTAAAATCCAAGATGGCGGCCACAACATGGCGGCTAATTTTTTAAAACTACTCAAATCCACTTAAACCCCTGAGTAACGAGTTTCATGCGAATTCATGAGTTTTTTCAAAAATCCGTCCGCCATATTGGATCCGCCATTTTGAAATTTGGAAATCTAACACCAGATTTGTAATCAGCGACCCAAAAAACCCCCGAGTAATATTATACATTTTAAGTGGATTTGAGTAGTTTTAAAAAATTAGCCGCCATGTTGTGGCCGCCATCTTGGATTTTAAAATTTTTCATTTTGTATTTTAAAGTAAACTTTATTAGCTAAATTTTGAGACCTCGTACAACTCTTTCCGTTGAAATGAATTTTTTTGGTATAGGTTATTAGAATGAATTTAATGAATTTTGATTACATTTTTAGCCATATTAAATGAGCCATCTTGAATTTCGTTTTTGGCCACTCTGTATTGAAAAGTAGATAAAAAGAGCTAAATTTTAAGCCCTATTAGAACTCTCTAGGTCAAATAAATTTTTGGACAGATAGGGGTCTCCCGTTGAGAAAGAATGCCCCATATATATATAAACAGTTGGGAGAATACTCTGAGAATTACCCATTGGGAAATCGCAGATAAACTCCGTCAAGCCAAAAGGCTTATAATACCTTTAACCTACAATAAGAAACTGTACAACATGCGTAAAGTAGACATAATGAAAATAGTTGGCTCTGTCAGAAAACCAACTATTACTTAAATTACCATCTCTAAAATTCATATTGGGAATGAGACAGAGTGTAACATCTGTCTGGAGTGTGATGAAGCCACAGAGCATATCTCGTGCAACTCTATTATCTTGGCAAAGAACTTACTACACATCTTTCATCGAGATCAAATGGATCCGAATGAATTCAAAAATGCTCATGTCGCAGATATTATGAAAAGGAAAATTGAATGACACAATTTGTCTTTCAACCAATTCCCAACCTAAGGCCGAGAACATCCAGGCTAAATAGAACCTGATGTAATACGTGCATTTAGGATGTAGGGCCAGTCAATAGGACTAGTACTAACTATTTCTAAAATATCCAGTAGGGCACCAAATAAAGGGTTTTTCAAAAAAAGGTGTTACAGGTGAATGGATTGCGCTATGGAGAGATGATTAACGATTTTTTATGACCGGAATTGGATGGTATTGATCTGGACAACGTTTATTTTCAACAAGACGGTGCTACGTGCTACACAAGCAACGAAACTATCGCTCTTTTACGGGAAAAGTTTTCGGACCGTGTTATCTCTCGAAGTGGTGGTCACAATTGGCCTTAACTACTCTCTAAATAAGAAAATATGTCAGTTTCGTTGACATTATTGCCCTCTTCAACATGGATGGTGATATACTTGTATGATGCCATGACAGCAGGTCCCATTGACCTTGGAGCAGCACTAAGATAGGGTGAATAAAAGCAGTTCCTGAAAGTTACCACCAAGAATTGGGGAAAATTAATCATCCCATCAAAAGATGTTATAATTTTTGCAACCGTCAATCATTTTTGATACTAGATAGCTTCAGTGTTATACTCCGCAAGAGCGTGGAAGAATAATCGGTAACTTAAGTTTACGCAGCGGCAATCCTCCGATACTTAGCTGCTCGACTCGAATAGACTGGAACCACACGAGACCTTGCAGTACGTGGCCGCCGCCAGACTGGTCGTTCGGCCGAGACTATTGCGGCTGTGGCTGTCGATGCCAGTGAAAAAGAAGTAACTTCACCCAGACGATGGGCTACGCAATAAGGTATCACCAGGCGGACCCTACACCGAATTTGAATGAAAGACTTACACATGTTCCCCTAGAACGTACGAACAGTGCCTCAGTTAATGCATGCTGACCGTTAGTCGCGTGTGAATTACTATGAAGCCATCCTCAATATCAAACACGAAGCGACGAATTTTGTGTCGAACATCATGATAAGGGACGAGGCCCATTTAAACAATAAGCAAAATCTTTGTTCCTGAAGCACTGAAAATCCGCGTGTGATACACAAAGAGCCATTACATCCACTCAAAATCTCAAAAGGATGCGACGTTCACATGGGAAGAGTGATTGGGCAGTATTTTTTCGAGGAAGTCATCAGCAATACGGTCACTGTTACTGGTGAATACTACAGGGTTATGATAAACAACTTCTTATTGCCAGATTTGGATGAGCGTGACATGATGAACATCTATAAGTAGTTTCAATAAGACAATGCAACCGCACACACATCACGGCGTGTTGTGAAGGAAGTGTTTGGTGATTGCGTAATCTCCTGTTATTGAAACGGCGTGTACATCGGGCCAGCAAGATCGCCGGATTTAACTATTCTAGATTTCTTTCTTTGGGGCTACTTGAAGTCGCAGACGATTTTGCCAACAAGTCAAACAATCGAAAAGACAATCGCAGATCTTAAACAGAGAACTTGCAGTAATGGTAATATTTATCGCTGGAAATCTTGCGGAAAGTCAAAAGAAACGCAATAAAACGGGTTTAAATGTGTATCAACACTAGCGGCACACGTTCGATGGATATTTCCACTTAAACTTCCACAAAATTCTTATTTTTTATTAAGTAAAAAAGATATTCAAAAATAATTTTGCAGATCAAGTTTAAAGCCATGCGTGTAGCACTTGGATAGCAGCCATATTCATGAGTAAATGAAAAAGTCGATTTGGTTCGATTATTTTGGCATAGCAGTATTCAGGTTAAGGACTTCACTGTACACATGTAACGACATATTCCAGAGGAAAACCACACTGCGTCTTCTTAAAGGCTAACTCATCTCGTAATGTAAAGGGTTATTTTGGATTGGATTGCGCTATCGAGAGATCATTAACAATTTTTTATGGCCGAAATTGGATGGTATTGATGTGGACAACGTTTATCTTCAACAAGACGGCGCTACGTGCCACACAAGCAACGAAACCATTGATGTTTTAAGGGAAAAGTTTCCGGACCGTGTTATCTCTCGAAGAGGTGATCACAATTGGCCACCGATATCTTGTGACTTTTTTCTTTGGGGCCACGTGAAAGAGAAGGTCTACGTCAACAGCCCAGGGTCGATTCAAGACCACAAAGGTGGAATTCGTGAGGCTATGGATAATTTCATGAAAAGGATAATGTCCCGTAAACGTGATCGTGGTGGTCATTTACCTGATGTTATTTTCCACTATTAACGGCATACCATCCTCTTTGTAATGAAATAAACATCCGATCATTTACATTTTCTTTGAATATCAATATAACACCTCCTATTGGGAAACACTTTGTAATATAAAATTCAAAGGAGTAACTCTTGAAAGCGAAAAATCCAGAACAACATCATTATAAATTGAATTTAATTCACATAAAGCGGAAGTAATGGAAGGGAGCATCACTGGCATATTTAATTTTAAAGTTTTCTCCCTAAAAAGGGTAGAGGTTCCTAAGAGATCTCTGGGGAATATTAAATCGAATTCTCTCAAATAAGTAGGGACAATCAATGTTTTCACTACCAATATTAATAAGAAACGACAGGCAAAGTATAGACCTACGAATTTTTAAGAACTTGAGACTTATAAGCACGAGACGAGCAGAATATCATAGTATGGGAGAAATAAAGTCCAGAGACCGAAGGGGGTATTTGAGAAACATTTTATGCGCACGCTCGATTCTATTGATAGCTTACTGACTACGTGGTGTCCAAATAAAAACGGCGTATTCTAAATGAGACCTAGAAAATGATGTGTAAAGTTTAGTAAGATTAATGGCATCCTCTTGGGTCTTTATTACTGAGAAAATCTTAAAGCCATCAGCATAAAGCAAAACTTTAACAAATAAGAAATAACTTTTGATATCATTAATAAATATGTAACACAAATACGAGCGGACCCAAGATACTTCTTTGCGGAACACGAGAGGTGGCAGCAAAGGGAGTGAATTGAACACCATAAATTGTTACAACGGAAGGCTTACAGTATTACACAAATAACAGTTTATCCATTGCAGAAAAACAGAATGAAAACCAAAACAAGCTAATTTTTTACTTGAGATTCTATGAGAAACTTTGTCGAAGACTTGCACAAAGTTAATGTTAATACAGTCGACCTGGAAACGAGCCGAGAAAGAGTCTATGCAGTATTCATAACAATAAATGATTATTATTATTATTATTATTTATTAGAGCAATATGAAATATAACACTAATTGATAGAGCACACTAGCTACTTAGGCATACGGTGCTACAATAAATAATATTTTTTGTCGGAAAAGCAGAAACGCGCCAAGAAGTAATTGAGATGCTGACTGTCATCATATAAATCTAAAAAATCAACCGGGTAATTCAATGGCTGTAGGCTTAAATATAATTTGATTGATAACAATGACTTTAACTGTCGTTATCATAAAACAAGCGCTGCCCTAATGTGCATAGGTATACGAGTACAAGCAAATATAATTGTCTATAAATAAATATATTCATTGTACAATCTTACTTCTTTGAAGTTAGCCAGAGGTATGGTAGTCACACAAGTCTTTATACCATATATGTATGTATGTACCTATGTATGTAAATAATTTGGGCAAGTTTTTGTGCATAAAACTATTGTCGCCGACAAAGTTGACTACGAGGACAGGCAGGCAGGCAAAGGCATTGCCTGTTGCTAGTAAGGACTATGAACTTAGACTGAACTTACATTCCCACACATATATTTTCTTTTATTGCTCTTGCTAAGGAGCACCACTTCGAAGCATTCATGAACATCTTGAGATGCCAAGTGATCGCTGCTGCATATTTAACGCCTCGCAGCCAAATACAAGTGTCACATATGTGGCACAAGTAGCATATACACACATACATACGTACGTAATTATGTTGCTTTCGGTCACTATTCTGACCGCTGCTCTGATTGAGTTATACAATTTGTCAAAGAAATTTAATTAAAAACTTGCTCGACGAGCAAAAGAAGTGGTGAAATCGAGTGCCTGCCAGCCGCAGGATATTTAAATGTGAACTAATAAGATTTCAATTCACTTACATTATTTACATGTGTGTGCATTTTTATTGTTATTAGTTGTACGCTGTACTGTTAGGACAATAGTTTTCTTTTTGTTGGCTTTCCGCCTTATTGGCGCTTACGACAAAGTGGCATCCTGTTTTTGGGGCCAATCAAATTTAATCATATTAAGTTTATATTTTTATGCATTTCCAATGGCTGAAAAGTTGTCAGCTGACAAGTGTTGTATTTATAATTGAAGAGCATGCACACTTGCAAAGAATTATAATACATATTTTTATGTAGGTGTTTGTACATAGCGCAGTGTTGCTTTGTAAACCTTTAAATGGTGCTCATCACAGACATATGTTGCTCGGACAAAGCTAAAAACGTGTCACATTAAAGTAAATTTGATTAAAATCAGTAAATAAAAGGGGAACATCTAAGCAAGGAATCAATGCGCGCATAACACTTGCAAAATCTCTAAATCCCCACATACAAGAATTTCATATTTGTGACACCCTTTCTTGGATCATTCACTTTGATTTTTTTTTTGACGACATTCACCCTTCAATCAAATGAAAACAAGCAATATCCTTCTTCCATTGCCCTCGCCCCACCCAACTACAGTTCAGTGTTTTGTTGGTCACTCATTCGGTTTTTATGCATTGTAATTCAAATTCCAATAAGTAACCAAATACCTATGACACGTTTGTCATTTATGCCACAATCGCATAGCATAACCTCCTACCAGCACATATCTGATACTAGGCGGTAGTCGGAAGCTGTGGTCGAACGGAAGTTGCGCGCCCGCAAACGACTTGAAAGCCATAGAAAAAAGAAACAGAAATTGGCAGCAAAACTAAAAAAAAGATTGAATCAGTTGTATGTTGCACAAAAACGCAAATCCTTTGCACTTTCAACTTCTCCGCTGACCACAATGGTTGCTTATGCTTTCCCATCCTATTTCTTCGCTTTGTAGTTTTTGTACATTTTTTTTTTGGGTTTTTTGCTTGCTCTCAAATATAAAATCTGATAAAATTTTCATTACCTTATGGCCGCACATTATCGGCATACGACATCATCACCATGCCTGGTTCGTCTTCACACACCCCTTTCGCAGCAGGCCAATCGTCAGTATCAACGTACTCATCATCACGCCCGTACTTTCCGGGCGTTGTTGCACAATGTGTTGGCGATGATATTGCTGCCACATTGTCGACTTTCAGCGTGGTATATACATACACATTTTTCATTCGAACTGTTTCTTTGTTTTGTTGTTATTCTTGGTGAGGCTTCATGTATGGCTTGCAATAAAACGTATTCGAAATTTTTAAGGATAGCATTTAGAGGAAAAAAATCTGACATTGTGGTACAGCTAAATAAAAAGATTAAATTTTTTTTAAGAATTTAATTAAATAATTTATATGTTTTGTTTTGATTGTTGCTTGTTTAGTTTTCATAATTTTTGTATGAAAATATAGTTGATTCTCCTTCACGAACCATATAACTTCAAGTTTCAAAGTTTCGCGAATTGAAAAAAGAAAATTCTACAAATTTTCAACAAAGTGTCACGCGTTTTAATCAGAATTTACAGGATTTTCAGTATGCAGTCTTATATCCCCTTGAGTTTTTTATGTTATAAATATATGTATATATTAGGGCAGGTCGATTTAAAAATCGCTCATTGCTCTGTGAAAATCCTATTCTAGGGATCAAAATAAGAAACTTTGCCGATGGAACCATACCTCTAATACGAATTCTGATGTCCCCCAATTCGGGTCGAACGAAAAATCCCACTTTGACCCATTTAGAGTGTTCCAATCGAGTCCAAATGTATGACCGACCCCCACTAACTTTAGACGGCCGATCCACCCATGCCAGTGGCACACCCCCTGGAACTCCCCTGGGGGGTTCCCTATACAATCATTTCAAAATATCACCATTTTTGACCTTTACATAAAAAAGAAACTAAAAAGTTCGACCCAAATTGGGGTTTGGTTCCTTCGGCAAAGTTTCTTATTTTGATCCCTAGAATATGATTTTCACAGAGCAATGGGCGATTTTTTTGCCTCCCCACAAATCGACCCGGGGTGTTTGGCGGAGCTCCTCCTCCTATTTGTGGTGTGCGTCTTGATGTTGTTCCGCAAATGTTTTTTATATTAGTTTGGCAAAAAAGAAACCCACTATTTTCTCTATAGATGGTTGTAGCGATGGATATCTCGTAAAATACCGATCAAAAAATTAGAGCCTTCATTTGATATGACATTTAACACTACAAAAATTCGTTTGCTTTGTTCCATTTAGTTGTGAGTTACAGGCTATTAATAATGGAGGTCAACAAAGAGAAAATTCGGTACATTTAACAGTTTTTCTTTGACAAAGGCGAAGAAGCAAGCCAGGCCGCTAAAATTGTGAATGGTATTTATGGTGCCGATATTTCAATAGCTAATTACGTGCCATTTCATCGATTCCGTTCCGGCATTTGATGTTAAAGAAAATGTCGATAATGTCGATATAATCAAAAATCGAATGGATTTTTAAAATTTTTATTTTGCTGGTGGTTTTGCGCAGTTTTTATATATAACGAGTGCTCGGCATTTTTTATATGGAATATTGGAATTAAAAAGTGTCATTTACTCTTCCTAAATTCGCGTTCCATATGCCATATAGCTTTTAGAAAATGGTTGTTGTTTCGGCACTGATCGCTTGCTGAATACAGTTCTTAAGTCTTCCAGATTGAAAGTAATTAAATTTAAATGCATTTATTGTGACATTATTTCTCTGTAATGTTTTATTTTTATTTTATGGAAACCTTCGGGTAAATGAGTGTAAGGACTACATACCCCCTCCAGAATCCCTGGAACACCATTTCTTGCTCGAAATAAAATTTCAATGTTTTTTTTTATTGTTCTTTTTTATTTCTCTTCTTCTTTCATAAAGCATATGTCCAGGCGTTACGGACTGTAAAATAGCTGAACGACATAGACGCGGAATAATATTCATATAGAGCAGATGTGTGTTGCATCTTGGTGGTCTCGTTTCATACCCTCTCTTAGCTTTACTTTTTCATTTCACAAGCTCTGAAATGTTTTTTGTAATTTCTGAAAATGTAAATGAAAATGCTGATGAGCTTTCCAGGAAGGGGACTGAATTGACCTCAGGGGCCTCCTACCCGGTCATCGGCATGTCCTTGACAGTTGTTAAAGGGGAATTGAACAAATAATTTCTCAAGAAAGCGCAGAAAAGATAGAACTCCATTTTCCCTTTGGCCGCAGTACAATATACGAAGGACACAGAAAGTCCTGGAAGCTCCGCGCCAATATAATTTGTTTCGTATTTACCAAAATTCCGGCTATCAGAAAGGGTAACACAGTATTTCAACTGGTATATCAAAGTACGTGAAGCTACCTCAAGTTGGACCGATGAACAAATATGGCTAAGTATATTATTCTTTTAAGTCTGATATTTCGTTGCACATATGTTTATATCTATCTCAATTTCGTACAGGGCACAAAAAAGACCTTCCTTTTCGAAGTCTTCCAAAAATTACAACATGTTGTAGAATATGAAAACTTTTCCTGCACTTTTTTTTTGTATTTTCTAAAAAATATTACTTTGTGACACACTGTACTCTTCTAAATGTCTTTCAGTGCAATAAAGCAACTAACAAGCCAACAAAAGCCATAGCAGCCGACTTATGCAAAAACCAAAATTTCAAATTATTTCTTTACTATCTTTTCAGTATTTGTAAATGGCAGCCGGAAAAAGTCCAACAGGAAATACAAGCAGCAACGGCGACGACGGTGTCCAAGCAAACACGTAAGCACGACAAGGCCATGCAGCTGAAGCGTACCAACAACGCAACAACACACGAAAACCAACTTACTGACCAGCAGCGCAGAGTACGTTTTGGCTACATCATCCCAACAGGATATGTCATGGGTGTCAAGGAGTGAGTGAGGCAAGAACACAAAAAATCGCACCAAAATAAAAAGGGTAATCATTTTATCTTGCAGTCAGATCACACACACGTCGCATTTTGTAAGCTGGCCCTCTCCACCGCTGG
Source organism: Anastrepha fraterculus (assembly GCA_037575425.1). Classification (NCBI taxonomy): domain Eukaryota; kingdom Metazoa; phylum Arthropoda; class Insecta; order Diptera; family Tephritidae; genus Anastrepha; species Anastrepha fraterculus. The sequence continues at coordinate 260,483 of JAYXIM010002889.1, forward strand.
TGTACATTTGATGATGCTTTTGTTGTATTCCTTTTTACAACACCAACGCCACACAAACACATGTGCGCCAGCGGATAATGGGAATGCTATACTTAACTGGCTGCTTGTTGTACGGTTGGGGCAACACCTCGCTCGCATTTGATTTAGTTTTGTAAGTTTTTGTAGCTGTTTCATTGGTAATTTTTTTTTTTTTGATTGCCGTACTTCAAAATGATTTCAATATTCCTACGCGACCATTGCAGGGGAGAGCGAGAACGAGAATTCTATTCGAACATGCATATTTAAATCCATATTCGAACTCATACCAATTCACATTTATATAAACTACCATACCTACGTGTTTGGATTTCTCGTTATTCACAGTTGTGGTGGTCATTTGAAAAACATATTTTTTTATTCTTTATTGTTGTTATCCCTTTTTCATTGTTGCCATATGGGTATGTATGCTCCTTATGTGGACATGCATTCTTCAAATACATCTTTGATTGTTGTTCACGCGAGTCTATAAAGGGCAATGAAGTGCAACTGCTGACCATATCGTTGTTGCTTTGCGTTGTATAGTTGTTGTTCTTTGTTGACGTGCCAAGTGTCCAAAGTTTTTTGCATACATGTTTTTGAAGCTGTTATTTCCATTTTTAAGCTGTTATTTCTTCGATTTGGTATGGCCATTGATTTTGCCTCTTCGGTAGGCATGAAAACTGAGTCACCATAGAATTTTACATATCACTAATAAAACAAGAATGATTGTAAATATTTTTATTTTACTTGCTATGAGTCCTTCACTATAAAAAAATTTCGGGCACCAATCGGTAAGGCACCAATGATATAAAATTACGACAATTATATATATATATATACCTATATAATTGGCGCGTACAGCCTTTCTGGGTGTTTGGCCAAGCTCCTCCTCCTATTTATGGCGCGCGTCTTGATGTTGTTCCACAAATTACGACAATTAGCTCTACATTTCATCCATTCGTGTGAAATCATATATCTTTGATAACTTAAAAAAATTGGTAAATAAAATGGATTACTTGGCACTTGTTGTGGTACTTGAGCTGGAGGGAATGGCAAGCAATATGAGTGGTCGTACTTTATGTGCTGATTTTTTTCTTCTATCACCTACACAATCTTAGTTTTTTGTAAACGAAATGCTGTCAATGTTGAAATGACATCAGCCAATCAGCTTATTCTTTCAAATTCTGTGAAAGACGACTAACGGTCGGATCTTGGTCACATCTTTTGAATTCTTTCCATGGTCCGGACCGAATCTTAGTGGTGGCTCTTGTCTGAGAATTCTTTTCGGGTTTTTTTTTTATGTAGTAAAATACTGATTTTAGTTCAATATATTTATTCACAACTTATCATAAATTAAAAATTAAATTTCAACACCATGAAATCTTGTCGCGTCACAATTTGCTACAAATTGCATTTGTACAATACTTTGCTTGAAGTCGGCCGGTATGACAATGACTAATCAGTCCTTTCGCTCATATGGCCAACGGTTTCCGTTAAGCATGTTCACTGTATGCTGATCACAGTCCTTTTGCTGTGTCGCCTTTATTATTCATATTAGTTTGTTTACTCACTGCCTGCCTATTATTTCCTACATTTATAAAATGGTATACGGCTCAGCATTCCGATCAATTCCCTCGAGAGTAATCCGGCTTATTTTTATGGATGTTAACAACACTGATATAAAATTTCTGTTTTGTTAGTAATCATATATATAATATAATTATGTGTGGATATATTCTTCACAACATTTGCCGATAGGAACATGGCATGATTCAAGCTGAAAGACCTGTAAATAATACACATTGTCAAGAGAGCGATACTTTAAATAAAAATTGGCATAATATAGCTTTTCAAGAGTTAATCAATTCGAATTTTAATAGTTAATAGTTTTTGTGAATAGTTAGTTAACGATCATATAAGTTTTTCTAATTGGCTTTATATAACTTATTGTTTATTATTCACTTCTGAAAGCTACCAATTTCAAACGGCTGTGTTACCAAATTAATGACACAAACAAAACGAACCAGACTGAACCAGATCTCTATCATCTTTGTTGTTGAATGCAAAATTTGTATGCCGATCATTGGCCATTGTAACAAAGCCAGTACGAGCATCTATAAATAATAATTTCACAATCTTTTAAAATAATTGAAATTTTCGTTAATTTCCGATTCAAATTGCAGCCCTAGAGCCCAAGGAATCACATAGAAGTAGATAGAAATAGCATTCAAATAGTCATATAAGTGAGTTGAATGAGTTTATGTGAGTGAGAGATATTGAGCCAACCCCTGAAAGTTTACAGAATTTTCCATCCATATTAAGGAAATAATCTTGCCAAAAATCTGGACCAAAAGCCTTCTCAGAGCTACCGAACAGTGGACTTTTTATGATCAATATAAGCGGAAAATGTAATTTATGATTAATTTCATACTTCATCATGTCCGTATTGGGTTTATATACATGGTTTGATTGAAAAGTAATGAGCCTTCCCGCGCGGTGCGTCTGCCAAGCGATCAACTGAATCGGCTGGTGGGGGAAAATTATCGTTGGACCCTCCCCTTCCACTAAAAACCGGCCCCAGTTCGCTGACAACAGCGGTGCAGTCAACATCGCTCCGCGCGAGAAAGCTGTTTTAAAAGTGTGTTAGGATTTTGCAGTGGCGAAAATGCAGCGATCGTTGGAACAACGTTACTCGATCAAATTTTGCGTAAAGCTAAACAGTTTTTTCCTCCAAAAAGCACTGTAAACGCGGCATTTTTCAAAAAAGAAGTGCTCCTTCGGCTGAAAAACCGCGTCACCCGGGTTCGGCCCGACCTCATCAACAATTGGATCCTTCATTACGACACCCTCCCTCCAGTCTAGACCTGTCCCCTCTGGACTTCTTGTTGTTCCCGCCCCTGAAAAGAAAGCTGAAGAGGAGGCGTTTCGACTCCATCGAGGCGATCCGAAAAACTGTGACAGCCGAATTGAACGCGACTCCGGCGGATGTTTCCTGCAGTGGAAGGACCGCTACCAGCGGTGTGTTGACGCTCAAGGGTCCTATTTTGAAGAATATTAGTTGTATAAGCCAAAAGATTTAATAAAACTGTTTAAAAAAAATAAGGCTCATTACTTTTCAATCAAACCCTGTACGTAGTTAAGTGAGGACAGTGCATATTTTCATAAACCTTTATCGATACTATTAACATACCAATTAAAATGTTGGAAATGATTTGTTCAACAAACTCTCACATTTTAAGAATTTTATTCATCATTAGCGAGTATTTGATATATTTATTTAAAAGGCGACATAAGAAAATAATGGTGTTTTCTTTTCGCATGGAGTTTTCATGCCGCATTCATTCCAACTGCGCCAGAGCTGTAAAATGTTCATGTTCTTATCTGTTATACCCTCACCAGGTAAATGTGTGGCATTTCCTATTCTCCACAAAAAGTTACGGTGAGTGTTTTCCAACTGATTTTTGGTTATCTGTGAACACAAGTTAGGCCTAATACTTGTACGAAAACTCTAACTTGGCTACATACGGCTTCTTTTCGGTATAGCGTAATAAAATGTAGATATGACGTTTAATTATCAAGAAACTGCAAGGTGGTAGCAAATCATTATACAATTTTTTTTAATAACTTGAAATTTGAAATTGAAATTTGCATAGGTCGAGCCAAGAAGCACTAGATTTGGTGGCTCCTAAAACACTCAGACTGAAAACCCCATTATATTTAGAGCTCTGGAAAGAGGGTAGATAGTCAAGGAGGGAAGGAGAAAAGTATCAGAGAAAGAGATAAAAAAGAATAAAGACAGAGATAGAGGTAGTTAGTCCTGTGAGAATTTTCCAGATTCTTTGGCAAATCTGTAAATATCCTCTAGTTTTAGAGAACGAATATGTGCTTAGTGGTATTCGCCTCCTCCAAGCAAGACAGGCACATTGCCTCCTCAATGATTCCAATGGTGGCCATATGCTGACCCCATAGGTTGTACCCTGTAATAATACCGACCATCAACCGAACGTATTTCCTTCCAAGTTTTAGTAGAAAGTTTGACAGTTTTCTGTTCGGACATGTCACAAAACAGTTTGCAGCTCTGCAGCGTTCTGGGCCGGACCATCGCTCTTTATGTAAATTGCTTACATAATCGTTGATCCAATTTATGGTTCCTGCGGAACTGAATCCGGTTATTGGCTCTGGCCCTTGTAGGGGAACCGTTGATCGACGGTTGGCCAATTCATCGGCAATTTGCTTTCCTGGAACCCATATAAGTATAAGGCTGTTTTGTTCTGCAACATAATTAAGCTTCTTCTTACATTCTTGAACAATCTTTGAGGTTTGCTTCGCGTTCTCCAGGGCGCTCAGTGTGGCCTGACTATCACTCCAAACTCCAATCTGTTTCCCGCTCTATCGTCTCTCGATTATCCATTCGGCTACTTTAAGGATGACAAAAATTTCCGTTTGGAAAACAGTTGCCATTTCCCCCATAGCATAGTGATACTTATTAATATCGTCTAAGGACGTTTTCTAGAATAAAAAAAAATTTTAGTGCTGGAAATCGCCTTCTGTGTTTGTTTGTATACTGAAGCTTTCTAGTTCATAACTATCAATTATGATTGATGTACGACGCAATTGCAAAAATCAAAAGTCTTCCGATAGGAAAATAACTTTGCGCCACCCTGAAGATCTCTTACATAGCCATTAGTTGACTTTGGTATTGAGGTTATGGATATCTTCATAAACTATTTCAATCAAGTTTTCAGGAGTAGCAATAATCTGTAATCTACAATTACGACATTTATATAAAATATTTTTTTTTTTTTTGTAAGTATTTTATTTGCAATCTATCTTAATATAATGATATTCAGCAAATTAGGTCTTATAATCTAATAGCAGCGGTAGTATTTGCACAAATGCAATACTACTTATAAAATTACGATATTTGTTCTAATATTTGATCTTAAATGTATTAAATTTCAATTGTACTAATGAGTTGCTTATCTTCATATAGGAACTTATGTATTTTGTTTTTTATTTAGTGTTCAATAAATAATATAATTCAGCAAAATTAGAGAAATGGCAAGTCTAAGATATGATTACGCTTCAGTCGTATTGTTTCATTACTTGAGTCTAATAAGCATATAGCATTCGTATTTACATGGTTTGACAGCCGTGCAAGATATCTGTTAGAAAAGTTTGGAATTTCACTCTTTACAAATGGGATATCTAAGTCCTTGTGTATTGCTTCATTTGTGACAAACCAAGGGGCGTTAACAAGTGCACGCAAAGTTTTTGATTGGTAGCGTTGCAGGATTTCTATATTCGATTTGCTAGCAGTTCCCCAAAGCTGTATACCGTAGGTCCATACAGGCTTTAAAATAGCTTTATATAGTCTTATTTTGTTTTCAAAACTAAGCTGAGATTTACGACCAAGCAGCCAGTGCATTCGCTTGGTTTTATTTTTAAGCTGCTCTTGTTTGGCCTTAATATGGGATTTCCAAGTAAGGCGTCGATCTAAATGCATTCCTAAATATGTTACCCTGGTATTCATTGGTATTACAGCATTATTTAAAAATATTCTAGGGCAGTTATCTTTTCTTAACGTAAAGGTGACATGGGTAGACTTGTCGGAGTTAACTTTGATCCTCCATTTATCAAGCCAAATTTCTAATATATTTAATTGGTTTTGCAGCAAAGAGGATGCTGTTGCAGGTGAATCGCTAGAAGCTCTGAAGGCTGTATCGTCAGCGTAAGTAGCCACTTCCACTTCTTCTGTTATTGGCATGTCGGAAGTAAATATTGTGTATAGGGCGGGGCCCAACACACTACCCTGGGGCACACCAGCGCTAATATTATATATTTCTGAAGACGCATCTCGGTGTCTAACATAAAAGTGCCTTTCACTCAGATAGGATTTAAGGATCAAATAGAAATGTGCTGGCAGGAGTTTTTTAATTTTGTATAGAAGTCCCACATGCCATACTCTGTCGAATGCCTGTTGAACATCTAAAAAAGCTGCAGAACAGTATTGCTTCCTCTCTAGTGCATCCCTAATTACATTTACAACCCTGTGGCATTGTTCTGGTGTGCCATGTCTTGCCCTGAACCCAAACTGATGTTCGGGAATGATGTTGTGGTCCCTAACTACTGGTAACATTCTCTTCAAAAATATTCGTTCGAATATTTTCGAGAACGTTACAAGCAAACTAATGGGGCGGTAAGACTTAAGAAAGTTTTCGGGTTTATTTGGTTTTGGCACCATAACAACAACAGCACATTTCCATTGTGTTGGGTAGTGATTTATATTGAGAATGGCATTGTAGATTATTGTAAGGAATTCAATAGCTTTCTCAGGTAGAGCTTTAACTACTTTACTATCAATGCAGTCATATCCAGGAGCCTTGCAGTTATTTAGTCTAAGTATTTCTTCAGATACTTCACTATTTGATATCCGGCTGATCGGAAAATCCATTTGACATGGGGATTCAAGGAAATTTGTGAACTCCGCATCGTCATTGGCGGCAATTGGAAGATTTGGCTGAAAAATTTGATAGAGATGTTTGGCAAAAGCCTCTGTTTTACTTTCATCGCTTCTGCACCATACCCCATTAGAATCCCTAATGCTGACATTACGCTTGATCGGCCGCTTTAAATATTTAGTAGCCCTCCAGATTTTGTGTTCATCGTTTTTTGTAGGTTCAAGTGTTTTGATGAAAGAATTAAACGATTGATTTCTGAGATCAGATAGTTTTGTTTTGAGTTCTTTCGTAGCTTTATTCAGTGCTCTTTCATTAGCGGGGTATCTGTTTTCCTGCCAGATTTTTCGTAATCTTCTTTTTTTATTAATTAGAAGTAGTATTTCAGGAGGGACTTGTACATGGTCCTTAGAAGGGAGTTTCTCTCTCAAGGGGCTGGACAGATACGCTGCCTCATGAATAACATTAGTGAATGCTTCTATTGCTGCATCGAGCTCGACTCCTGCTTCTATTGACATATTTAAATCTATATGTTTATCTATCCAATATTGAAAAGATTTTAGGTCAGTTTTTGGGGTAAGGATCTTATACATCTTAGAAACATTGTGGACATTGTCATTGTACGTTACAATTAGAGGCGAGTGGTCGGAACTAAGCTCGTTACTATGCTGTATGCTCAGCCTTCGGCTGGGTATACCAGAGTATACGACAAAATCTAGGAGATCCGGAATTTTTCTTGGATCGCTTGGCCAATATGTCGGTGTGCCTGTTGACAAAATTGCATAGTTTTTTTGGGAGATGCACCTTTGCAGCTCTCTTCCTTTCGCTATTCTTTCCTATCACCATATTTTCTTATTTTACTTAAGCCTGATTAAAACATGCGCTGAGCCTTTAAATTTGACACTCATTTGATTAGCTAGCACATCTCTCGTGGCTAACTGTTTTTTTTTTAATAAATAGTTTTTGAACTACAGAAACTAAAACAATTTTCAATTAAACTATCACTAAAATAATACTCGCTTTATTAAAACCATCAAGTAAGGCGAAATTTACCAAATTTGATAATTTAGGGACCAAATAAATAAAGGGTGGTTAAGTTTCAAGGGCCGGTATTGATGTTGAATAAAATACAAGTTTTTTAGGAAATTATTATCATTGCTCTTTATTATGATAATACTGGTATAGTTCAATTACGTAATAAATAAAAAATTGGCCAAATGGCCGCCGGCGGCACACCTCCATCCGATGGTCCAAATTTTCGATGACGCTGAGGCATAATTGAGGTTCTATGCCGTTAATGTGCCGAATTATCTCATCCTTGAATTGTGTCTCTGATGAAGAAATTAATTGACAAGATATAATTTTTAACCTTATTTAACCTAAGAAGAAAAAGATTTAATTATGAACTTTCAGTTTTTACGCTCTTTTAGCGTAATTGGATTGATTTTGTGCAGATGCCTTTTCCGCAGCGTCCTGCATCCATATGGAGGGTAATTCATCAATTTAAAAAATTATGCAAAATACAGCGTTCATGTATTATTTTGTTAGCATGTTTTGGGCTACTTGGAGACCTCCGCCGATTTTTCTAAATCGAGCTTTAAGTTGACCGAATGGAGTTTCTACTACACGGCAGCCTCTGCAGTACTTTCCCACAATTGGCTGATTCCGTGAATATGGAAAAGGCGGCAATCGAAAAGCCGAGTCGCCCATAAGTAGCACCGGCACATCAACACATCCAATGTGTTCATATTCTGTTGGAAAATATCAGCACTTTCATGACATTCTTGACTAAGGCAAAAGTGTTCCTTAAACTTGGCGTCGTCCATCCTGAATATATAATATGAAATCCAACTCTATAGATTGTATAATATTAAACATTAAATAGCATATTAAATAGCAATTTAAGATTCCTATTAAATAAATAATTATATTTTCTGTATCAGAACAGCTAATATCCGTATTTGTCGCCTGTGATTCATCTTTTACTGACTATCCAATAAGCAAATTAGCTCTTCACTAATTCTGCCTAGCAACCGTCTGTAACACAAAGTTTTAATCAGAATTAACTGCGCCTTATAGTGCCCTCTTTTTTTAACTCCTAGTATTAGTTATGGTTACATTTTAAAGGAATTTAGCTTTGCGTAAGAACACCCAGTGGAGTTCGTTACATAATTCTGCACACTATATACATTCTGTCGAAAAAACATCGGGAGTTGTTCATTTAAAAAGCGCGCGGTACAAATACCCATGTCTAAATTTTTTTTCCTGGAATGTTGGTACAACTGTCCTCTATAGTGTCGCAAAGTTTGAGATGATCTGTCTATTAGCTTGATTTTGGCATTTAATTATATCGGTCAACCGCAGGTGTGCTCTGCGATTTTCCCTATGGATAAAAATATCGAACAAAGAATTCGTCTTAAATTTTGTGTGCTTGAACGGGATTTCGTGTGCGGAATCATCGAAAATGTTGCAGAAATTCTATGTCAGGAGTGCTTTATCAAATCCACGGGTCTACTAGTGGTATAAGGCTTTTGCAGAGGGCCGAGAAGTCGTGGAAGATTTGCCCCTATCTGGTCGATCATCAAAGTCTTCAACTGCTGAGAACGTCGACAAAGTCAAGTAAATGGTGCTGGAAAACCATCATTTAAGTTTGAGGGAGGTAGCTCGTGACCTTAGCCTGTCTCACGAATCAATTCGCAACATTTTGCACCATCGATTGGGCATGTGACGCTTGGCAGCTCGACTCGGTCCAAGAGGATTTCAAAAAATTCGCGCAAGAAGGTGGCTGAAGACATGCTCAAGCAAGTGAATTCGAACCCAACGTTTACCCAGCGCATCATAACAGGTGACGATACGTGGGTGTATGAGTTTGACATGCAAACCAGTCAACAGGCGGCTGAATGGCGATATCCACATGAGCCGAATGTCATGCTACTCCTTTTCCTTGATTATCATGGTGTTGTGCACTCGGAATTCGTTCCAAATGGTTCTACGGTAAATAAAGAATATTGTTAGGAAACGGCCCAATTTGTTCGAAGAAATCTCATGGATCGTGCACCATGATAACGCTCCGGCTCACAAGGCTCATATTGTGAACTCTTTTTTGACCAAAAACTCGCCTAATATCATCGAATATCATCCGCATTCATCGGATTTAGCCCCTTGTGACTTTTTCCGCGGACGCCGCTGTGAGTATCTTCAAACGCGTTTAGAAGGTGCTTTGATGATTGAACTAATCGTTGGCATATGTGTATTGCTTCGAATGAAGCCTATTTTGAAGGCGACAAAATAAATGTTGATGATTAAACAATATTTTTGCGTTTTATTGAACAATTCCCGCTATTTTTTTGCCAGAAGTAAGTGTAACATAATACGAGACATATATTGTTTTATATATTTTTACATATTAAATTTTAAATCTATGTATTTATTCATTAGGCATACAATTTTTTAATCTTCGTGAAGTGAAGTTGTTATTAAAGAGGTTAACTGCACGAGGATGTGAATGAGTGGCAAGCCGACTGCGGTAGCGCTGACTGATTCTGCTGATTTCTTTGTAAATTGCCGTAACATTTAGACCTCGGTGCAATGCTTCTTTTCGTACAAGCCATGGCGGATTAGCGTTAGCTTTTATACGCCACGTTTTCAATCAGGAAGTACTACTGTTGAGGTTTTGTTGTAGGTAGTAAGAGGCAATTGAGGCATGGCTACGTGTCTTCTGTACGATTTATTATTTCTTAGAAGAGTAACTGATATTCGTACATGTTTTTATGCCAATGTTGTGTTGCAAATCACTTTTTTAAAATTTCTTTAGAAAATTTTAATCACATCAACCTGAAATATGGAATTGCTACTGCACCGTACTCTATTGGTTTTGCTAACAAACTCTCACCGCAAAGAAATGTTACTCCAAAAAATTATACACTGATGCAAAATTTATAAAGATCATTTCTTTTCCCAAATAAATTACATTTTCTATGATGAATTTTAGTTACACGTATTCCATCACCTTTTGAGGCAGATCTGACCATATCTCTTTATTACGAAAATGTATGTAACTACAAGTAGTTTATAACCCAATCAATGTAAGACCAGTATAGATGCTGTCGAAGACTTTAATGCAGATATTTATATGTATGTATGTATGTACATATGTTTCTGTAAACGGTATTTTTTGGTGCTTTGTGTAAAAGGCGCCATGAAAGATGTTCTGTCAATAAAACCTGAAATTGCCAACGTATGCACGTTTATCTTTGTGTGAAAAAGGGCAATAACTATGTATGTACATAGGGACAGACATTCGAAAAACGCTTTCCGTACATTTATATGCAACTGTGTATACGCTTTGTATGTACATGCTTATGGAAATGTAGAAGTATAAGTAGACTCGTGAATGCCACCGCCGGAAAGGAAGGTGAAACCGAGAAAATTTAACCGCAAAATTGTGGAAAAATCTATGTAAGCATATTATTTTATTTATGACGGCTGTGTCGAGACTACATATGTCCAGACCAATAATTTTTTATAAATTACTAGGTTTAAGAAATATATTGATTGTACTTGTAGAAATTTGAAGCGTGTGGGACACGTTCAAAAGGATGAGGTGCCATAAATCTACAAACAGGGCATAAAAAAAAATGCAATGAAATGAAAGGGTTGCTCCAACGAACACACAAACATGCATATACGGATTTATATATGAAAAGTCAGGGTACATACATTTGTGATTTGTGCATAAGTGTATTCGGGGTAGGGGGAGTTACAAAAGACACATTTTGTGGTCAATGAAGGAAATATGATTTGGATTTTGCCTGCCATTGATTACATTTGCGGGACAGGCACAGGAGTGTGTGTGTATATGTGGGCAAGCGTACATATAAATTTACGAGTGCGCCAGTTTGATTGGAACGGTGAGTTAATGTGTAAGAAGGCGGGGCAGAATGGCGTAAAATCATAAAGCATTCATGGCTTCGCAGAGAGGAAATTGAGTTTTCGTGCGCTGAGAATCTAAGGTATGGGCACGAATTTTATATTGACATGTAATACAAACACACTTACATATGTACACGTACAGCGTGACCACTGAAAGTTGCTATACGGTAAGTGGAAAAATGAAGGAAGCACTTGCGGCAAAAATATGTATAATGAAATGCGAGATTATGCGTAAGCACTCAGGCGCACAATTTTCTATGAATAAAAAGGAATATACATACAAGATGAATGCAATAAAATAAGTTTTATTTTTCGGGGTCAAAAACGCCACAATTGTAAGAAAATCAATAAATTCAAACTTTTAAAGGCAAACAAATGCAAATAAAAAAACAAGCGGAAGAAGAATTAGAGTTCAATAGCCTCCCACTCTACTCTCTACCGGTCGTTCATTTATCAGTATCACCTTAGCCGTTATGGCAAACGACAGCTGAACAGGCAGGCCAACAAGCAACGCCTCGCTGCTTATCGCGATCAAAAATCAAATTACGTATTGGCTGCAGCGCAAAAACGCATACTCGGGCACTAATACGACCGTACATCCACACATAAATACCTACGTGTGTACATGTTTATGTGTATATGGTACATAAGTAGTTTTTTGCTTAAGCGGCAAAAATCAAATATCAGTGTAGTCAGTCGGCTGCTAATGTCGTCGTTGCATTTAGCTGCCGCAAATGCTGTTGGCTGCTTGGCTTGCTTGCTCCCTGCTATCAGTCAGTCAGTGTCTCGTCAATATTGTGTCATCAATCATTTCTTCTCAATACAAACACATTCAACGAAACATACTAAACGGTGTGGATTTACCAAAAAACTCGTATTGTAAACATGTCAAATGTACAAAATATCGTTTAGCCTGAAACGTCAAAATCACCGTCTCCGTGAAGTGAAAAAATAACAACAAAAACTATTATATTTACTTTAGCTTTCCAGTACAGCGTCTGGCATCGTTCCATAAGCACAAAAATTCGTTGGCATTTAAGTCAAGTGCAGGCGACTAACTTAAATACACTTTATTCTCGTAACCAAATATGTACACCTAACGGCGTATTAATGGCAATACGTATGACATTACTATGTAGTCGTATTTCTTTGTATTGGTTGTCAGTTTTGGACTAGTAAATTACCTTCCGCAGCGTATCGATTGCACCCTCGCTTCCTGCTTTGGCTGGCAGTGATTGACCACGTGTGGGCTTTTCTTTGTAAATACGATATATGTATGTGTTAGGGATGCAAGTCCCGTAATCCCGTAAGTAATAGCATTTTTAAGCACTGATGCTGCGGTTAGTGGAAATAGGACCCAAAATAATTAACTAATTTTTTTCAAGCTAAAATTTGGTAATGATTTGGAATGCACTCTGGTTGAAATAAAATTAAACCACATAACAGAATTGTTGTACTTTGACGTGCAAGAATCTTATAGGAGAATGCAAAATTGCCACTTCGAGAGCAAATGGAGCGCTTGCTCTTAATCTGTAATAATTTTGCTGACAGGTTTTTTGTGGAATAAGTTAAAATGAGACAAATTAGACTCTTTGATGTTCTTACAAACTCATTTAATTGAAATAACCCATAATTTTCTGATGATCTTTTTGTAATCGTATTAGTGTTATAACCAGAATAAGACCAGAACAAAGAAGTTTTGAAAATATAGAGGGAAGTTTTTGTTAACATAAATACGATTTCCCTTTTTGTTTTTTAAAGTGCAGTGACCTGTGTTTACTTTCAGGTGTTAAGAACGCAGTATACATCGTATGTACGCAATTTAAAATATTATATATGTATATATATACAGGGTGATTGATATGAAGTGTTACCAACTTCACACTGCTTGTATCTGTAAAACAGCTCATGACATCAACGTCAAAATTGTTCCAATGACAGTTCAATATATTGTTTATAAGTCATCAAAAGCATTTGCGTCTCAGTTTTGTTGAATTTTTTTTCCTGTGATGGAATTCAAACGTAATCACGCTGCGTTATATTTGACTGGAAAATCACAACCAGCCATTGTTCGTGAGCTCAGTCACCTCAAAGTGAAAAAATTTTTGTGTATCGCACTATAAAACGTTACAATGATACTGGTAGCATTGCAAAACGCTATGGAGGGGGGCAAAAAAACCGCAACAACGCCAGAAATGGTTCGGAAAGTGAAGGCTCGACTTGAACGAAATCCATGTCGAAGTGGAAGAAAAATGGCCAAAGAACTGAAAATATAGCAAGACAGCACTCGACGCGTATTGAAAAATGAGCTCATGGTCAAGGCTTACAAGTTCCAAAAAGCTCATGAACTTTCACACCACCAAAAAAAAGTTCGGTGCGAAAGAGCAAAGGAGTTGTTGCGCTTGCACGAATGTGGCGAATTTCCTAACATTCAAACACTCAAAACGATTGTGTTTATTTAACCGAACGCTCATACGAGAATTTGAGCCTACGTATGGCCACTCGAAGCAATTTCCCATCGCAAGTAATGATTTGGGCCGCAGTGACCGCTGATGGACGCTCTCCAATCGTTTTTATTGAGCCTGGTGTCAAAGTGAATGCGACTTATTATCGGGAAAATGTTTAAGAAGCTGCTTTAGAGCCGTGGACACGCAAACATTTCGGTCGTAGACCATGGACGTTCCAACAGGACTCGGCACCGTCTCATAAAGCTCGTGTGAATCAAGAATGGTTAAAAAATCATGTTCCACACTTCATTTCGTCCACACAATCGACTACTCCATCTGGTCCATTTTGGAGAGCAAGGTGGGGACTAAAAAATATGCCAGTATGGATGCGCTGAAAAAAGCGATTATACGAGAAAGGGCCAAAATACCTCTAGATCACATTCGTGCAGCATGCAACTCATGTTTTGACCGTTTGAAGGCTATGGTCAAGGCAAAAGATGGTCATATCGAGCTAAAGTGAATATATGTTAAAATTGTAATCATTTTTGAACAATTTTGTCTTTGAAATCAATAAAAACTAATTTCACACAAAAAAAGTTATGGTGTTTTGAATAGGTAACACTTCATATCGTTCACCCTGTATATATATATGTGTTTTTTAAGTAAACTTGTATTTTTTTTGGTCAGTTTGCCTCAACCTAAGTAAATACGATTTAAAGATGTAATATTCTGTGAAATAATTATTGTTTTAAGAATTATTAACTTGTATTGTTTTGATCTAAATAGATAAATAATACTCAAAGCCTATTAATCTCTGTCAGCAAAGTATTAAATAACCACAAAATGTTATGTAGAAACTGATTCTAATCTTTATAGAAAAATTCTAGATTTATTGTAATTTCATGGAATCGAAAAAACCAATATATTGCGGGACCGGTGCGGACTGGTATCTGGAAATTGCGGAAGCAATGAAACTTCTAATAAAGGCATCCCTAGTTTGTGTAGTAAAGTAGTTTTCATTCAAATTTTGATAGCCTTCTTCGATATCAGGAGGCGATAATATTGTATCAACTCGCTTTCTTGTTTATCCGAGACTTCAGAAGGAACTTTGCAGTAAAGTTTCAAGTAGCTCCCGATGAGTTATAGTCATGCAACTTTAAATATAGTTGAAGCTCCGGCTACAATTCAATACTTAACACTTTGTTCGAGGTTTCATCAAATATCATCATCATCAAGTTTTATCTATACTAATATTATAAAGAGGAAAACTTTGTTTGTTTGTTTGTAACGAATAGGCTCAAAAACTACTGGACCGATTTTAAAAATTCTTTCACCATTCGAAAGCTACATTATCCACGAGTAACATGGATTATATTTTATTTTGGAAATAAGGCTCGAGATATAGGTCAAAACGTGGACCCGGGTAACCTGGGACTGTGTATGTACAATAGGGGTATCAAAGGAAAGCTGTTGATAAGTGCTTTAATACGGGATTATTTTCATACCTATTGATGACTAGGATCTGGAAATATATGCCAAAACGTGGACCCGCCGTGTCTTTGCACCGAATTAAAGCAAACTTACCCACATTGTTAAGGAGGTATTGAAGATGGTTTCCGTATAGTTTGGATACCTATTGGTAGATAGGGTCTCGAGATATAGGTCAAAACGTGGACCCGGGTAACCTTCGGATGTGTATGTACAATATGGGTATCAAATGGAAGCTGTTGGTGATTGCTTTAGTTCAGAGTATTTCCTTTCGCTCCGTGACTAGGGTCTCGAGATAGAGACCAAAACGTGGACCCTAGAATGTGTTTGTACAATATGGATATCAAATGAAAGCTGTGGATAAGTGCTTTAATACGGGTTAATTTTCATACCTATTGATGACTAGGGTCTCGAAAGATATACCAAAACGTGGACCCGCCGTGTCTTTGCACCGAATTAAACCAAACTTACGCAGATTGTTAAGTAAGTATTGAAACTGGGTTTCGTGAAGTTTGGTTGTAATTCGGAGCACTGGCAACGGGTACAGCGTTCTTTTGAACCAGCCATAATGTCACTTACTTTTTTAACGCCTGGGGCGGAACTGAACTGTCAAATCGACAGTGTGAGTTACAATGTGTCAATATTTCTTTCTGATTTGGATGCCATAAAGACGTAAGGGCAAAGTGTTAAAATTGTTTGTGAATTTTTTTGGAGTGGATTTTGGAACAGTGAATAACTTCTTACGAAATTTGAGAATTTAATGTGAAATCCGAATGAAATTATGTGTTCGTGGAAAAAAAAATTTTTTTTCGTTTTTGTTTTTGAAAAATATAAATGGATAATGGTTAAAAAAGCTCCAATGCTTAATAAAACATATAAATTGAAACGAAAAATTCATGGATGATCAGGAAAAAAGACGATTGTTTCTTAGTTATGCATATGCGTTGATTTGAAATTTAAAAACAATCTTTTTTTTCCTAATTTTCAATTTATATTTTATATTTACTCAAAAACAAAAAGAAAAACCAAAAATATTGTTTATGCCAAAGCGCTTGAATAAAGAATAAAGAAATAAATAATATGAAAACCATATATTTTCTGTTCTAAACCATATCTATTCTATTTTAGTGTGCCCAGCGAAGGGGGCCGGGTTTGCTAGTAAAAAATATAGACGACTTCAGTTTACATTTATTATAGTCATTATTATAGTTAAATAATTACGGTTACAATTCAATCAATACGATGAATATTTTTAATTGGCTGAGGGTGATTCGATGTTAAAACAATTTCCGCATTTGATCATTTTTTCCTACCGCTGTTGAATGGCGGTGTGTTCAATATCCACAACACCATTACTGCGCCTTGAAGTAAGACTTGATTTTAAGCGCTCTAATGATGCCAACTATAAATATATACATGCATGATTTTCTCCAAATCAAATTTTATTGAATTGGTAAAAAAACTATATATAAATATTTGAATGCTTGTAAAGCATGAGTAAATGTTTATGCAAGACTAAAAGGTAGAAAAAAAATCAAGTAATAAAAAAAGTTAACAACTACCCTGTACACATAAAATGCGTGTTGTAAATGATCCATCAATACTATTGTTTTCTACTGATACTCTATTTACATATGTCATAGTATATAATTTTCATAAATTATTTTATAAAGGTTTATATTATTTTGATAATTTTATTTTGCAAGTTTTATGTGACTCAATAAAGTAAGGCAAGAAATTTTTTTGACTTCACTAGGCCACATACAAGCACCATAGTAGCTTTTGAGTATTTGGCCGAGCTCCTCCTCCGTTTTTGAGTAGCATACAAAAGATTTGTCTGAAATTGTATAGAGAAATGAGTCACATATGACTTATGAACTTATTTCAAAACGATCTCGTATGTCGCTGATGACTCACTGAACAGGGAAGTTGGTAATATCTGTACCCCGTTTCCACAAATGAACTGAAAAGTAGAAAGAAATTTTTCAACGATTCAAAGAATTAGTCTTGATTTTAAAATTAGTAGCTAAGACTGTAGTTAATAAAGAATTTAAGAGATTTAAAATGAAATACGTGGACGCCTCCAATTGAATTGTCGTGTTATAATTAATTAACACTAGCTCTCATATTGACAATACGTGTAAAGACTGTGGTAAGAATTCTTTCAATTTAGATTTAAATTAAACAAATAGCGCGCATTGAAAATGTATTACTTACTGCACATATATTATCTTGAATCTATTAAAAGCATCCCCACGTTTTTCATTTTAAGTCACAAAAGTTGTTTATCTATACATGAAAATTTCAAAATGCGATATCTCAGCGAAACAAAAATGATATTTGAACAAACTCAACGCCATTTGAAAAAAGGAGGCTTGTATTTAAAGATGCCATCCTTTAATTTTTGTGAAAGAAAACATCTGCAAGGCTACATAACCTCAAATATGGGCAAAAACGGTGTTTTGCACTATCTCGAAAACCAGAGCTGATAGAGCAATTTTGAGGCCAGATTTCGATTCATCGCATCAAAATCCTTCGAAAATATATAGTCCGGTTTCTGGGTCTGAGATGCTGTCGGCCTGTGTTATTTATCAGTTGTTTGGCCGAGCTCCTCCTCCACTTTGTGATGTTGTTCGACAAATGCAGGCAAGTTTTTTATTCTCTGCCGAGGGGCGACCAGTATTAAAAAAGGGTTTTCTGAATATATGTATGAATATTATGTGTTAGTCCAAAAACCAATTTTCCCAATTCGCATGAAGTTCTATATCCATTGGGATGTCACTTATTTGCCTGTTTGTTGCGATTGAGTTACATTTTGTTACGTACATATTTTAATTTTGTTGTTATTTATTTTTTATTGTTTGATGAACTTATTGTTAACTAACGTTAATTTGATTTCCTTTTTGATCTCGCATTATAGGAATATATAAAAAATTCACGTAAGTGGTTTTACTTACAAACATCCCTGGAGGAATAATACTTTTAATTCTTTGAGTACTTTTTTGATGATTTAGTCAGAGTTTAAGTTCATTTGGAGTACTTTTGAAGGGATAAATCAAGGTCTACTCCAATAAATCAGCTACAGCTGATATTCGGCGCATGACCGGTCTTATGCAAGAAAAAGTAGTAAAAATTAGGGCGAACCAGATGACCTTAATAAGCTGCAGTCGAAGTCACTACATATATGCATATCAAAAACTTTACAGGGTGCCACAGAATTAACCATCCTATCCGAAGGTTTGTAATTTTTGCTATGGCAGTGGCAATCATATTTGACACTTCTGAACAAAACAGTTGCAGTATGCAAACACACAAGCAATGGATCGCGTAAAGGTAAATAATGATTTCCATCTTTCAAAATAATTTTTTTTATTTAGTTTATTTTGCGTCACCTTTTATAAAAGCGTAAGGTCTCAAAATTTGTAAGGTAATACTCGTAAAACCTTGTCTGTTTTACTGATGTTTTATTTATTTGATTTTATGGATATTTTTAAACTACTCCGTGCAACAGTCTATTTGTACTTTTAAGATGGCATAGGAAGCATTGTAGATCTCGTAGAATAATATACAAAATCCTGCTAAAATTTTATTTTAAAATTCTTATTATTACAAAACGGTTATCGGCGCTTGATAACTTCGACATTTTTGAATCGATTCAAGATATTCCGACCTTTTTATAAAGAGCAAAGTTTGAGCTTTCAAAGCAAATATAATATAGGGTGGTTAAGTTTCAAAGGCCGGTGTTGATTTTGAATAAAATACAATTTTTTTTAATTATTGTCATTTCTCTTCATTACGATAATGTTGGTATGGTTCAATTACGTATGCAACAAAATATTGGCCAAATGGCTGCCGCGGCCTCGGCGGCACACCGTTAATATGCCGAATTATCTCATCCTGTAGCTCTTGAATTGTTGCTGGTGTATCGACGTACACCTTTTTTTCAAATAACCCCTAAGAAAGAAGTCCAACGGTGTCGTTGACGTTTAGGTGTGGTTCACATTCAACATCGGGCCTTGAAATTTAACCACCCTTTACATGAATTTAGATATATATTTTGCCTTTTGTATTTAATTTGTCTACCTCTTAAGTTTATTAAGTGCAAACTTTCTTCGAAATATGCTAAAGAAAATCGTAGATAAATACATGAAGATGCTTCGAAATCCTTCCTTTTTAAAATCGTAAGTCGGTTAAAAAAGAGCGAAGTTATCAATTTTTAATGCAACGTTCTTAAAAGTATATGCAACGTTGTGTTTTTTAGCACCTCGTCATTTGCTTGATATTACTCTCATTTTTTTTTTAAGTATACTTTCTTTAATACAAAATTAATCTGCTGAAAAATCACCGGACCCAAACTATCTCCCAAGGCTATTTATTGTCGTAATGATAAAATTATCTAAATTATAGCCGGACTACGTTTAATGTGAGGCGCAACCAATAATCGTTCATCAAAAATCGATGTACTAAATCAAATTGATAAGAAATTCTTAACACAAGGGAACAGTTAAGTTGAAGAAGCATTGAATTATGTCGATTGCCCAAAATGCTTTTCAATTCATTGCACATTCTGTGGCAGAAGCAGCGAAAACCCACAAAAATGAAAATACGAAAATAAGAAAATAACCTTAGCAAATGCACCATAAGCGACAAATTTATGACCCTACATTAACAAAGTCTTTACGATTATTGTCACACCTGAAGCCCTGAGTGGACACACAAATGACATACACATACATGCATACATACATGAAAGCAAGCGGATCTATTCGTAACTCAATCAACTCATTGCGACGGAAAATCGTTGGTATTCGAAGGCACGATTGCAACAAATCCAATAAACTTCAATTGAGTAGCACACACACACACACACGCACGAGCACAACTTGCCTTGCCTTGCCTTGCATGTGTGTACGTCTGTGATTCGCTCGCCCGCATAAATGTTGCATGAAACGATGATTGAACCCAGCTCACAATGTCCGGCCAGCAAGAATTGATGCCAGCAACACTAAAACACATGAAAATTACAATTTATTGGGCTTTTCCTGCAACAACACACGCAAACATAGCAGAGTGGTTGTCTAAGTTTCTGCCACACACACACACGCACGGCTTGGCGGAAAAAAGTGCACATTGTTAACTACAGAGATTTATTACCTAATAATAAAGGGATTGGGACACTTTCAGCATAATTTATTGCACTCTTTTAGTTCGCCGTAAAAAAGTGGAGAGCCAGCGAGTGTACGAGGAAAAACGCAATGTAGGCAGGATTCCCTTTCTAAGGCTACTTTGTTTGTTGTTAAACTAACTTTTAGCTGCCTCAAATGCTGTAGCAGCTTGACCGAAATGATTAAAGTTAATACCTGAGAAATTAAGGTTAAGTAGAAATGCGTATTTGTCTGTCTACTACTCGTACAGACAGCAAATTTGTCGAACAAATGTGTGGGCTTACTGAGACGCGCCATTGGGGTGCTTTAGCTCAATTCGCTTTTTAGAAGCTGTAGTTTGTTTGGGCATTCAGGTGGAAAGTTCGTTTTTCATTAACAAGTTTGTTGACTATGTCTTGGCGCATATTTGCATATTTGTACACAAATCAACTAAATTGTAAAATGAAGTTAAATTCTGAATTGTTGATTTGAATATTCATTTACGAGTCTCGGACATTTCAACATTCAAACAATTTGCATATTTACATGAGTACAACTACATATTTGCTAGGGAGCAGTCCAGTAAAATTACAACAGCAGACGCGATGCTACTTTGAAATAAACATAACTATAAATTTTAAATTTTTGGTTGCCCGTTTTTGAGTATGAGGAGTGGTGCACTCTTTAAGACTGAAATGAACAACAAGACGTTCGAACCACGGTTTTGCGATTATAATAAAGAAATCAATATTCGTTATATTATCTAAAAGGGATTAATTGGGAACTTCTTCTTTAACTTTTACTATAAGCTTGCATATTTTTCTTTTAAAAAAAATTAGAATACATACATACATTTATACATTTAAGTTATTATGATTACATATATACATACGTAAATACATTTAAGTAATTGGAGAAATTATAATTCCTATAAAATATGCAATAATGCATACAACTCAAATTAATGCTGGGTTTGATTTTCTGTTGAAGCAGACATCCAACTGGGCTGTATCTTTTTGGTGGTCTTCCTGGTCATCGCCTTCCTTCTGGTATTCCATCACGAGCTATTTTTATAAACTGATTGCTACGATCGTGTCACATGCTCGTTTCATGCCCGTCTTCTGGCTACTACAATGTCGGTCACACCTGTCTGGGTTGTGATATCCTCCTTCCTTTGGTGATCTAGTCTAGTTTTCCCAGCAATGCATTTCGCTTCGCAGCAATTATTTCGCTTTCTTATTTTCTGCTCCATAAATCAGTATCGGACTTACACTTGTTTTTTAGATTCGTGCTTTATTCTCTATGTTCACATACTTGTTTTTCCAAACGATTTATCGCAGATACCCTGATATTCGTGCCCCGCTTGCGCATCTCTCTCGCACCTCTGTTATTATATTTCGACTGTTAGATACATATATACCCAATTTTTGCATTTTTTAGGTGCTTTTGAAACTACTATTTGAATAAATTTATAATACATATTTTCCCCTGCGGTTGAAATACCTCCAATCAGGAAAGTTTCAGTTAAGAAAGCTCAAAACACTTTGAAAGTTGCGTCTCTACTTTGTGAAGTTAGGCTAGTTATTCATGCCAAGTTCAGAGAAGCTTTTCTTGGCCTTTTATTGTGGCTGGCGGTAAAATATTCCCATTTACTTGCCACCTATGGGTGCCGAATCGAGGCATTTTCTACAAGGAGTGTCATAGTTCATATATATTTGTCATCGGTTTCTATATGCTCGTCTATTACGCAGATTGATCCTTAGCTAGTGCGTTGAATATATCTTCTTAATACATCTTGTGCATACTCTTATTTCCCTAGATCTGCACCATATAAAATACGAACAGTCGTAGGAAATGTGGTTTTCATTCACTTTTAATTTGCTGATCGAACCGTAAATATCAGCTAGAATGCATCTTAAGGCAAACAATTTGGTAGTTTCTAAGTCGACGGAAGCTCTTCACAACCTTAGAGTTATAAATGACAACATTCCTTTGTATTCCAATACAGTTTGACTAATTTTCTACTGCCATAAGCTGCAATAAACTGCGCTCTTCTCAACTAATATCTGGAAGCTAAATAAAACCATAAGCAATAAGTTGATTCTTAGCATGTTTAAAGAACTAAGCAGATGAGTTTTCCAAAAGTCCACAAAATGTATGATATTGGAGCAGGTTTTTCAGTTGAAGTGGGCAGATGTAATCGTGTTGCATTAAGACCATATATTTGTTTTTAAGAACTTGCCTGAAGAATGTCTACAATTATGAATACGAGCTTAACTTTTTAGTCGTAGGGAATACTAATAATGTTCAATTTAACATAGGGCGACACTATTTTTCATTCCATGCAGAATGTAAAAAATATGAAGGTGATGGTCGAAAGCATTTCCTAGATGAGCTGAAAGGATCTGCTGATTATTAAGTTTACGAAAGTGGTGCTATGACTTCGGTCTAATCTGCAACGAAGACTCGCAAATACATCTACTAGAATCCTTGGCTTTTTTCGCACCTTTTCCGCATCATTGTGGATCAAGGACAAAACTATATTTTTGGTGTATTAAAATCGTCTTTTATGTCATTATGTTAAAGATAAGTATATAAAAAGTATATGTATGAAATTTATGTAAAAATAGTCTAGACAATTATTTTTAGCTTCAAATCTTGAGCTAAAGGTTGGAAAGACGATTTTGATGTACAGCCAAAAATGCGCAAAAGCGACCCAATTTCGTACAGTTAAACCAAAATGGCAAGCCTGACTGATCATGACGCATGCAAGCTATGAATAAATATGACTGTGTTAGTTTGCCGATCTATTTTCTAGGTGTTGAAGTTGCTCATGCATTAAGTACATTAAAAGTCCCTCTGAAGGTTTGTTTGTATTTCTAAAAAAATATAAAAAATGTTGTCTCACTTAAAAAATTTTTTGTTTACATCTTTCATATTTACATTGCCTGACTTATTACTTCATTTATTTTGATTTATTAAACTAAATGAATATCCTACCAAAGTGAACCAATCAACGCATGGCGCTCAAAGTGGCTGGGCCGTCAAAGATCAGCTACAAAGCCATTCATCCAGACAGATGCTGAGTAGCCACTTTTATGCATTCATTCATTTAAAGTATCAACACACGATAGCCGAAGTAGCAATAAAAAACCATAATAGTTTCAAGGCAGCAAGATATTAAAAAATAAATACAAAAGCAAAACAAAAACAAAGCCATCAAAAATCATAGCAAAAGTAATTGTAATTGTTCCTAGATATTCGCTCACTACTTTTGCAACACATACACAGCCACTCACACACTCACATTCAAATAAAATGCAACAAAAAATTGCTTGCAACTGTTCATTGTTGATAAATTGCTGCCAAGGGATTAACACAGCAGCAACGGTGACGGTAGCAAAAACGTAGGCAGCAGAAACAGCCGCAACGTCAACAGCTGGCAACGGTGGCGCAATCGAGGCGTGCAACGCAGTGAGAGTTGTCACTTTTTGTTTTTGCAGTTTGTATAAATTGCCGCATTTCATTGCTTGCTGTGTCGTTCTGTCAAGGTAGTGCGGCCAACAGTAGCCGACAACTCGGCAATTTCAGAAAATCTCTGTGATTTAGAAAATGTAAATTTGCTACTTTTTTACTGGCAATTAACGGTGGTCGTGGTGTTGATGGCAGTCACAACAACACGCACACTCCCAAATAACATCATACACAATTGTTTAAAAACATTATATGCAAACAATCTTGTGTCCGAAGTATCCCACATCAGTGCTAGAGGGACTGGGCCGTACGGACAAGTGACCACACAACGACAGCCAACTAAAGACTGGCAGTCTGACGGACAACTGCACAGACTGAAAGCCAATCTAATATTGGTGCATATGCATATATAATATATTTACAATACATAAAAACATACTTAGATGCATGTATGTACTATATGGATGGTACTGTAAAATATTTCGAGGATGGAAAACAGCCAGTCCGTGGTAATATAAACGCTTTTATATGTGTGTGTATGTCTTACATATCATAGACATACCATAGACGATTTGACAATTGGCGCTGCTGTCGTTCGCTTCGGTGAGTCTATGGCAGTTGAGTGAAAGAGTGAGTGACACATGTCAGTCGCAGAAAATCAAGCGTAGCATAGTGGAATGAAATGCAACTGCAAACTTGACGCTTCGTTGCACATTACGTTACACTAGTTTATGTTTAATTGTGTCAACGGCAGCTGGGATTTTTTTGTTTTTGAAAGATAATGGCAAGTGAACACCCCTAAATTGGAGATATCAAAACTATCGTTTGTTAGAAATATATTTAGATTGCTCTCAGGCGAAAATTTCGCCAATGCATGAAGAGCGTTAAATGTCCGGTCTTGACTGGGTCAGTATAGAAATCTTTAGATTATTCTGTTATTGCTACGAACAGGGATCCTGGTTGTGACAGTTATGATAAAAGTTTCGAGAAACAATTTTATTTTCGAATTTTATTTTATTGGGAAAAAAATTACTGCTTTTATTTTTCAGTCAAGTTAAAGTTCAGTCAGTTAAATGCTAGAAGGGATAGAAAAAGTTTTTCTAATAGCGGTCGCCCCTTGGCAGGCAATGTTAAACCTCTGAATGTATTTCTCCTCCTAAAAACCATATGTCTTTTGGAGTCGGTTTAAAATTGCAGGCACCTCCATTTGTGGAACAACATTAAGGGGCAGATACCTGTAAAATTTCGAAAAAAAAATTGTTTTCATAAAATGTTAATACAATCCTTTAAGAATATGTCAACAAATTTTTAGAACGTAAATTTAAGTATTTCATATATGTATGTATTATAGATCGTCAACCGTGACGACTCTATTCTTTGCGTTCGAGCGTTGGGAGAAGTATAGTTACGTTGCCGACTTTAGACGCGTTTTTCTCAAAACTATATTTTTCGAATTGGCGTACACGATAACTCAAAAAATTATTATAATTATTTATTAGAGAAATATAAAATATTGCACTAACCCACTGGCTGCATTGGTCTTCGGTGTAATCGAAAAGTTGTTGACAGATCTCCCTGAAATTTTGCACACATCTTTCTTATGATATTACTTTCTATATGACTTTACAATTTCGAAAATTTTTCAAAAAAATTTTTCAAAAAAATAATTTTTTCGAAGCAAAAATATGATAGTAGGAAAATTCGCCCCAAAATTCACTTCTTTTTTAAGAATTTTATTCCGCTAGTTTTTTTCCATTTATTGTTAATTCGTATAGAAATTATGACAGTAATAAACAAAAAAATTTTTAGTTTTTTGTATTTAGGTCACTGACAGTGCTACAATGCCCGCCGATTGAGAAGCCCCGCTGCGACCTTCTTGGAAGAATTGAGTGTACATCCGCCATTTTGAATGATTAAAATAACACAAACATTTTTTTTATAGCATTTTAATGTATAAATAAACTGTATGCCAATTTTGAAAAAAAATATTGCCTTCTTCATTTTAAATAATTTTAATGAAAATCAGGGAAAATATAACCGTTTACAGATATCTGTCGCCTTAATATAAGTCAAAATTTAAAAAACAAAATTTGATATTTACTATAGGATCCTCTGCACTCTGTATATACTGATAGTTTTGAAGAAACAAAATGTCGGATTTGCCTATATTCCTATATTCCTGATGATGTATTGAGAACATATTGGATCGGTCTGTCCAAAACACATACATAAAATTCACTCAAATGAATAAACATTTTTAAAATTTTTTATTTTTTATTGCTTGAGACACAATTAAAAGTCCGTCCCAAATCACAAAATGTTTGAAAAAATAATACTGACTTAACACGAAATATAAATATTTATATACCCATGCTTATACACTAAACGCCTATAATTGTTTGTTTAAAGGTTCCACAATGATAATAAATTGGATCGTTTCCAAAGATTTTTGAGACTTTAAATAAAACTGACATGACTAACAGACTTAGTCGGAAATACTTCAGCGCGATAATTTTTTTTTATTCTTCTAAAGCAGCCAAAATGGCGTTTTAGTTATAACTTCGCCATTTGACAACCGATTTTCAAAAGCAATATTACATTATTCCGGCCGTAATGAATTCCATATTTCGTTCTGATGTTATTCTGAGCTCCGAAGAAATTTTTGCACGACGCGCAGTTATATACCCCCAATATATCTTTTATGATTCAGCAAGCTGATGTAGCTTAAAATTCGTTCACAGTATGTCGCTAAACTATCTTACTAATTTAATAAACCAAAAATTTATAACTCTTTTAAAATTCGGAAGTTAAATCTTTAGAAGCAGTAAGCGAAAAAAAAGTGTGTAGTGCCGAAATCTTCTCATCATAACCTTTAAATTCAGGCTTGGAATTTTACAACTTTTTTCAAATGGCGACTAACCCGCTCTTTTTCACACTACAAATAACGATTTTTTTTGACGCAAATATTATTTTGAAGAGTTGATCCGTCCGAAAATTGACGGAGAGCGAAAAACGTGCGAGCGAAAATAAGACCTAAGATTTTCGCTACTTAAAGGACACTGTTGGGAGCAGCACCCGATTTGCAGGATATATTGCAGTTTAATTATAAATTAATTGTTTAATATCATAGTTATTGGTTATGGATAGGATAGTTTAATTTATAATATTGAAATATTTTTTACTCGCTACATCTGTTATCCTTAATTATTTTACTTCTACTTGCATTATATTAGTACACATTATCACATATTTGTAATTTTTTAACATTCGTATCGATTTACATTATATACATTTACATACACATATATTATATATAAGCTGTGCTAAGTAAATATTTCGGTACTCGAATTGCGACATCAGCTGGGATCAGTGAATTTGATAAATTATAAAATAACAAACACACAACTACTAAATTTCTAAACTGTGAAATAAATTGTAAAAATTTTTCGAAAATAAAAGTGCTTTAAATTAGTTTTAAAAGTAATAGCTGCCAAAAAAGCTTGGTGGGCGAACAGACACCTTCCTAATATATGCGCATACGATATCGGAGGGGAAATAAAGCGCCATTCACTTTATTTCATTTATATTAATCTTTTATATTAGCTAAGATCATTTTTTATATTTCACTTCATATGGTGGGTCATGTACAATGCTTAATGAAATTAAGTAAAGAAATTTCTACGCTTCTGGTGCAGAAAAGTCTAAATGGGCTAACAATATTACTTTTAAAATATGAGAACCTTTATAATGGATATAGTCATACAAGCCCATACAATCAAATTACACTTACATATGTATGCATGCTGCACCTGTACATGCCCCATTTAGCTGCATTTGGCTAAAAATTTCCACATACATTTGCTTCATTTTTTTTCCTTTTGCAAATAACTTTCCTTTGCTGTTGCAGCTGCCTGCTGCTACCTACACTTTCTTTTTTTCCAGTCTTAATGTCTGTGTCTGTTGCAGAATTTCACACACCTATGTATGTGTCTTTTCTAGCTCGCTTCTGGGCAGCCTGCCAAATTAGCGCGCACTTGAGCGTGTCGGACCGACAGCCGCTTGATTCCTCATACGCCACCGTACACCACAAAAACGAGTGCAGCGAGCGAAATACTTTTACAATAGAAAATAAGTAAAGAATCTATTCGCTCATATGTACAGATGCACGTATTTATATAATCATGTCTGTTGGCATTGTCTGCGCTTTAATTACTGGCTGCTGCATTCGCTGGCAATTGCAGTTGAGGCATGCAGCAGCATACGCACTCGCAATCGGGCACTTTCCAGCTGCCTTTTTGCCTTACGCTTCCGTACGTGCTTTAATACTACTTTCATATATTAATGAGACCAAAAATGATTCAAAAAATTATCATCGATGTTTGCGATTTTATTACGCTTCACTACCTTTGCTATTTTGTAGCCTATGCCACGACTCTTCTTATTGAGATATTAACAGAGTTAAGTGCCTGTATAATTGTCGTGCTAAGAGATTTGCAGATTTTATGCCGGTGTAGGAGAATATGTAAGTGTTTTGATTTTTGATTTTAATATTTATGCATTTACACATGTAACTTAAATTTCATATTCATAATGAATATTTCAATACTCTTAACTAAAATTAATTGAATATATTTTTATTTATATTTTGTACAAATTAATACCATCAGGTCAGTCCATAAGTTGGTGCTTTTTTTAAAGGTGGGTTTAAAATTAATAAAAAAGATGTTTAAAGTATTTGTTAATCAATAATATATTTTCCTCCATTATTTAAAATGTCTTGCCAACGTTTAGGCAAATTTTTTGTTCCCTGCTCAAAAACATTTTTGTCCTTGGAGCCAAAACACGCTTCGATATCCCTTTTTATAGCTTCTTTTGAGGAGTAGTTCTTGTTACTCATATTGGATTGAAGTCCACGGTAAAGGTGATAATAACAACGGGCAATATCCGGAGAGTATGGTGGATGCGGCATTAGCTCCCGTCTGAGCTCGTTCAGCTTGCCTAATGTTTGCCTTGCGGTATAAGGTCTTGCGTTGTCGTGGTGAAACAAAACTTTGCGTCTATTCACTAAAGATGGTCAGAAGTTCATAATAAACAATACCGGCCATATCTCACCAAATAGACAGGAGAATCTTCTTGGGGTGAAAGCCATCTCTAGGGGTCGGTTCTGGTGTTTCAGCTTTATCTAACCATTGGCGTTTGTGAACAGGATTATTGTAAAGGACCCATTTTTCATCACCAGTAACGATACGGTTCAAAAAACTTTCATTTTCAAGCCGTTGCAGCAGCTGAGAACACACATTCACGCTCTGCTGAAGGTTGGCGACGGAAAGTCTATGCGGAACCCATTTTCCCAGCTTTGAAACCTTTTCCAACGGAACCAGGTGCCTGTGAACTGTTCCATACAATGAATTTAACCTCTGAGCTATCATATCGACTGTCAAATTTGGCTCAGCTTCCACGAATTCGAGCAAGGCGTCGGAGTTAATGACTTCAGGATGACCAGCGCGCGGGGCATTTTCAACGTCGCAGTTACCACTTCGGAATTTGGAAAACCACTTTTGCGCAGTCCTTACACTCACGGTATCCTCTCCGTGAACAGTGTTTATTTCTGCAGCAGCAGTTGTTGCATTTTTACCACTTTAATAAAAAAAATACAATATATAAGAGGCATATTTTGTATTTTTTTATAAAAAACGCGTTCGAAGATTCCATTTTATTTTTTAACAACACGTTCTTCTATCCGCGATTAAAATCACTTGTTGAATGCGCAATATATCAAAGAAAATTTAAATAGTTCCGTTGTATTCCGCGAATAGTTTTTTGTATGCAAAAATCGTACAAAAGTGAAATTACGGGTAAAATACGCGCGAACTTATGGACTAACCTGATACATACATACAAATGTCATCCTGTTCATTCACATATTTCATTGTTAACGAAATACTAATAAGATAGCAACTTAGTTTTTTATTACAGTCAGTGGCCTCTAGTAAGAATGAGTAGTCAAACGCACGAAGTGCAATGTGAAAGACAAATGTGAGCGAGAGTAGTCCTTCTAGAGTTAAGGATATTCAAGTAAACTAAAATCTTGCACTATAAGGAAAGGGTCACTTCAATGAAATGTAAAGAGCGAATGGGAAAAACGAACGAAGGTTTGTACAGCGAAGCAGTTTCAAGGTGTAGGTCAGGTTAGATTACGGTGGGGGCCACTCTCCATAAGAGTGTAGAGGGGGCGCACTTTTGCCTGAAGACACATAGTGATACTACCAATTTGGATGCAAGTTTCCCCTCTAATTTTCAATGTGGTGAAATCACTTCGTCTCTCGTATAGACGATAAAATATTGTGATGGCTGCCGATTCTAAGTTTGTTAGACATTCAAAGAAGTAAAAGCTTAGATAACACGTTCCAACAAGAGCAGTGCTTAATGCTCTCCACCTCTTTCTTGTCCCTGCACCTACGATAGAAGTCAGCTGAGGGAAACCCCAATGGAAGGTATATCTATATTGATGAGTGACCTAGTTTTGCGGAATTTCTTTCTACGACTAATTATATCCGTGGGCTTTGTGGTCCATCTACTGTTGGCTTGCGCGATGTTGACTGACCTGATCCAGAGTTTGATTGAGTACAAAGGGATGCTCACTTACTGGGCAGCGTTGACAGATTTCAAGGCAGTTCCCTCCAAGCCAGCTTATAAACGATTCGATTTCCAGGAATGTCTCTGTGAAACCCAGGGACCCAAAAAACGTTCTTGGTGCACCGCTGCACCGTTCAATTGCTACTTTCGAAGAAGTATTATTGCACTGAAAGATTTTATCGCAGCATGGTTGTCAGAGCAGATGTCGGATATACTAGTAGTCGGTTGTGCTGTCATATATGACTGTTTTTAATAGACCACAAAGCACAATAATAAATATCCAGCTAGAGCTTTACAGAATCTAAATAACTTGAAACAATCGTGAACAATTTGAGGTCATCATCATATAAAAGAAATTTGGATAAATTTTCGTTGAATATTGGACGATTTTTAATCCACGAATAATAATATAATATCGCAAAAATATAAAGTAAAAAAATCAAGTTTAAAAGTAAATATTTTCAGCGATTTTTTTATGTGTATACATATGTATACTCTCTACCGGCGGCCGCCGTAGCCGAATGGGTTGGTGCGTGATTACCATTCGGAATTCAGAGAGAGAACGTTAGTTCGAATCTCGGTGAAACACCAAAATTAAGAAAAACATTTTTCTAAATAGCGGTCGCCCCTCGGCAGGCAATGGCAAACCTCCGAGTGTATTTCTGCCATGAAAACGCTCCTCATAAAAATATCTGCCGTTCGGAGTCGGCTTGAAACTGTAGGTATCTCCATTTGTGGAACAACTTCAAGACGCACACCACAAATAAGAGGAGGAGCTCGGCCAAACACCCAAAAAAAGGGTGTACACGCCAATTATATATATATATGTATACTCTCGTATTGAACCCCTTTCCGGCCTAAAACGAACAAAATTTAACTTTTAAATCACAGTTTGAGCATTAAAATTTGAAATCCGAACAAAAAAGGTTTTTTGACAACTGGTGCTATTTAATCTTTATAGTCTTTTGTTAAACTATTATTATTATTATATATTAGGAAATACATGTAGCAGTGCTATGAGCTATAGCTTGCTTGATTTCTTTTGCTAAGTTATTTAAAAAATTTGATATCCTGCATTTACTGCGACTTGATTACTGCAACTTCTGTCTGTCTTTACCGAATTCTAGTTTTGAGTTTAATCACAAGATAGTGCTAATGGTTTCCAAATCCTCATCAATTGAGTACAATAGAGGGTGTGGTCTATTAGATAGGCCTTAACTGATTGAAAGGTGTGGTTCGAAATTAATCTATCTTTAACCATAGCTTTATCCCATTTGCTTTGTTTAGTATGTCCAAACTCAAGCCCTATAGAGCTTGAGTTTGTTATATTTGCTAAGAGATCAGATCCTCAAATGTTTAAGCTGTCATAAAAGCTTTATTCGCTATTTGCTATCATATTATATTTATATTAATTGAAACAGTTCTCTAATGGCTAAGTGTTGAACTCAAATCAATTGGAAATTTGATATCAAATATTGAACAGATTTTTCCTGCAAGTTAGAGTTTCTACTTTTCTATTATTATTTTGCACAATAGCAATACCTTTAGAAAAGCTCTAAATTCATCACTCATTTGAAATATATTTACATATGCTTTTTTTCTATGCAGCGATCTGTTAAGAACTATTATTTTTCCCACAGATAGTGCAACTAAATGAACAAAAATGTTTAACTCTTTACGCTTAGTAGTAATTTTCTGATAGGTTTCGGGAAAATAAGAATACCGAATGGGTTGGTGCATGATTACCATTCGGTAGCGCCGGGTTGGAGACATGTAGTAGGCGCGAAACACCAAATGTCTAATGGAGGTGGCTCCTGGGCAGGTAATAGCAAACCTACAAATATATTTCTGCCATGGAAAATCCCCTCACAAAAAATCACTTGCTATTCGAAGGCCCAGATATCGTTGTTCTTTCTGCATTATGTCTTGGTAAAGCCTTTCACCATGCTCATCAATTTGACCTCCTAGATTTTCTGGGAAGAAATTAAGCTAAGCAACTTCGAAATGAAATTTTAAAGACATCTTACATTTCACGACTCGATAGGAAACTAACACGTTTTGTATTATTTCAACTATAAGTCTTCCTGTTTTTTAAGAAATCTTCTATGGCGCAAAATTAGTCATCCTTTTTTGTTTTTGAATAACTTTTTTACTAAATTAAACAAAATTGTTTTGAGTGATGGAAATCTTTATTTTGACTATTACGCGCTCCATTCCTTTCTGCTTGTATACTGTAGTTGTTTAGCTCACAAGGGTCAAATATAATTGACGCACGACGCCATTTGCAAAAATATAAATTTCCGATAGGGTGATTAATTTTGTGCCACCACTGATTTCTTTGAAATCCAAGCCCTTTTTCTATATCTCTAAATGTGTTTTCGAAAGCTGTAGTTTTGATTAATGTTCTTATTTGGGGTCCATCGAAAACACATATCGCCAATTAATAAATTTTAATAAACTACAAATACCTTACATTTTTTCAGAACTTGGCTAAAGGAAAAATTTTTGAATAACCTAAATCCTTCACATTCTTTATAAATAGTTTTGAAAAAAAAAAGATATTTCATATAAATAAGAACCGTAAATTTATTTCCCATAATCTGTCAAAAAATATTTGAGACCACAAATATTAAGTTTTGGTTTTGTTCATTTTGTTGTTTTGTATTATTAATAGTTGCGATGTTTTGTATTAATTCATTATGTTTTGTATTAATTCATTATGTCAAATGTTAATATTTTAAAGCTCGCGAAGACGTACATTAAGAATTACATAAAATAATATCTTCGACTCCAAAAACAGAGCATTGACAACTCAAAGGACCTCAGAGGTTTAAGTGAGATCTTTTTACAGATCAGTCAGCACTATCTAACCTAATCTACTCATTACGTTGTGTACAAGCGATCTATACGCATCCTGCCGCGGCGCTCTCAGGACAGCCTACTAGCGCTATCTGACCGATAGGATGCGCTGAAAGGTTCATTCAACTGCATATCTTCAATTTCAGCTCTAACGCTCTTCAACGCTAAAGTGACGTTTGCATTAAAAAAAATTATGTAAATAATGCCACAATCAATACCAAACGTTCACTCCCAGTGGATGCATTTGCTTAACGAAAATATAGATATTAAAATCAATTGGGTGAATTTACTTAAACTCAAACTGAAACTGAAGCAACCTGCTTAATATCATCTTAACGTTGAATCAGTTTCCGTATAATTTCAGGGATTTATCTTACCATTCTTTAAAACCAGCCATCGTCGTAAAATAATATCATTTAAGTTACTGGCTGAGAGCCGCCAACACTAATAAGCCGCATCCCTTCACTACGCATTCTAGCCACTGGTAAATTGACTGTATACTGAAATTCGCTGAATACCTTCACCGCTCCCTCCAATGCCGAAGCAAGCAACGGTTCGCTGCCCAATAATAAACATTAGCCACACATTTTTGTTTGTTATTCGTTTAATTGTTATTATGATTATGATTTCGCATTTGATTTCGCGCGTTCACGCACAGTAACTTATATACACCAACACTCACACATATTCCATACACACTTAAACAATAAAACTAAAACAAATATTGCACGTAAAGCGCAAAAGTAAAGCAATTGAAATTTATGTTTGACCAACTCATTGCTTTGTTTTGCTTTTCGTTGGCTCTTAATATGTATTTACAAGCACAAAAGTATGTATGTATGTTTGTTTTCAATAGCCGCGATGTGCCATTACATCGGGCATAGCGTGACTTTGCATGGACATACTTCAATTTTGTGTTCGTGTTGGTGTTGATTTCATGTGCAAACTTTTTGTAATAGTCAGTGGATGAAAGAAAAGCTGCGGAAATACTTATTAATAGAAATATTGTCATTGTTGCCTTCAGTGGAATTTGGTTTCACAGTTTCAATGGTATCTGTGTTTTTGTTTCTGCGATTCGCGCGTCGCATTTGATTACTTCCTTCACACTTTATTTTTGACTTCACAGCATTTGATTGTTCCTTCGCTTGGCAACATCGGTGTACAAAATGTTAACTCCAGCTTTTTGATGTCTCAGCGCATGAACTTAGTTTCGCAATTATCATTTTTGTTTGTTTTTTATTAGTGTGGGTAGCTCTATTTTATCATCCCGTTTTATTACTCTTTATTTTTCTTCCCCCTACGCATGTAACTGGCAAATTATTATGACTTTTAAAAGACATTATGTCCACAATAAAATAACTGTAGTATCGAATACCAAGAGTTGAAATGGATTTGCGATGTCCTTCACTATAACGACAAGAGAAAGTAAACAATTTTGTTAACTTCTGCTCAAAGAGAGAGAGAATACCTAAGAAAATATTGATAAGTTTAAAATCCGCTCCGCTTTGCTGTGCTGATAAGGCAAATTTAATTTGTTTATTAAGTGGAAAATATATTCTACTACTCTGAAATATTATACTGTTTGTTTCACAGTGCAGTGCAAAAATAAATAAATCTACTGGAGTGCAGAAAATCGCACAGATTCAGTCCATATACTTTTACGGGTGGTGCTGAATGAAATTTATTATCATTGAGAAAGCTGGAAAAAATTCTTGAAATTATATTATCTAAGCATTTGATGTACTTTTATTTTTTAAATATCCCCTGAAGGCCCAAACCATTTTATGCTGCCTAAAAATCTCGATGAATTTGGCTCAACTAAATATTTTTTTATGTTTCTTATCATCCCAGATACCTACTTAGTCCTGCCATAAGTTCTGTTGCATGTTAAGTCTGCTATAGATATGAAATTATAATACTTTTTTTAATGAAGTTAGTTTTATTTAAGCGCAAAAACAAACTTTAAAATTTTCATTCGGAATGATCACCATTTGCTTTTACACCAGCCTTCAAACGATTGGGCCATTCAGCTGATGCAGCACGCACGCTTTCCAAGGACACTAACGACGCTGCTCGAACCAGACTATTTCAGACTATCCAAATTTTTGTGAGGTCTTCGACCGGCCATTTTCTCCAATTCTAACCACAAATTTTAGACTAATGGATTCAGATCTGGACTTCCAGACGGTCAATCTTCTGCGGATATGAAACCAGGAATATTGTTTTTTAGCCACTGCTGAGTGGTTTTTGCCTCATGGGCAGTCTTAACTCCTGTCTCGTCCAAACTTTTTACGGAGACTGGATGGTGGCCACGCTGAATCCTTGGAACAACTTTTTTTGCGACTTTAGGATTTTTAGCATAGGTTTTTTTGGTTTTTCTTATTAAAAACTTCTTCAACACTCAAAGTTTTCTCATCTGTGAAAAGAATACTTCCATGAACATTACCCGTGTGCCATCGAAGAAGAGAAATATTAAGTTTTGTCAGCAATTCGTAAATCTGACTTGCCCTTTTACCCCACTTTTGTACTGCAATTACTGCTATGCGATTTTCCTTGCGATTGTTAACAAGAATTCGTTCTCGCCATAAACATCGCAAAATTTGTCACGGAATTTGTGGCCTTTTTGGGTGTTTGGGCGAGCTCTTCCTTCTATTTGTGGCTTACGACTTAAAGTTGTTCCGCACATGGGGGTAACTACAGTTTTATGCTTCGAACGGCCAATATTTTTTAAGAGGAGCCTTTTAATGGCTGAAATACTACACTCGGATACTTGCCATTGCCTGCCGACGGGGACCGCTATAAAAAAAAATTGTCCATCATATTTTTGGTGTTTCATGCACGGAGATTCGATTAAATGGCATGTTGTCTAAAACTTAGCACTTTTCGAGGTATTAGATTTTGAAAATTATTAAAAACAATTTATAATATTATTTTTTTTTTGTCTACGTCCTCTTTTTTAAATGTTAGTTGAAGGCTTTTCCAAATTTGTTCTGTAGTTGAAGAGTATGCCAGTTAGTTGATAATATCATTAATTAAAGTTTAACCAAGCCCTGATAGTTAGAAATTGCTGATTGGTAAAGTTTTTAATTTACGATTTTTCACTATGCTTGACATCATTAAAAAATTGTGTATGCAAACCATTCCAAAAATTATTTTAAAAACTAGTCTCAATTAGTGGACGGTAAAATATAGAATAAAAAACTCGTAAAAATACTTGACAGGAAACAAAAAACTGAACAATCTTAAGTTTTTTTATTCATTATAATTCGTTTTTGCCATTTGTGGAACAACATCAACACGCACACCACAAATAGGAGGAGGAGCTCGGCCAAACACCAACAGAAGTGTACGCGCCAATTATTTATTTTTTTTTTTTTTTAATTCGTTTTTGCCACGACCCCCTACCTATTTCTGATACAAATTTTCATTCTGTTCCATATATATTTAAATATTTTTAAATTATTTTTCGTTTGCTTAAAATATGCCGGTACTAAACAGATAGTGTTTGATCGATGTTTCGTTATGTGGAAATGCCTGCTGAGTC